>OY755043.1:65471168-65660095 GCA_963576565.1 Aspidapion aeneum
TCTGTATGTCTGTATGTCTGTATGTCTGTATGTCTGTATGTCTGTATGTCTGTATGTCTGTATGTCTGTATGTCTGTATGTCTGTATGTCTGTATGTCTGTATGTCTGTATGTCTGTATGTCTGTATGTCTGTATGTCTGTATGTCTGTATGTCTGTATGTCTGTATGTCTGTATGTCTGTATGTCTGTATGTCTGTATGTCTGTATGTCTGTATGTCTGTATGTCTGTATGTCTGTATGTCTGTATGTCTGTATGTCTGTATGTCTGTATGTCTGTATGTCTGTATGTCTGTATGTCTGTATGTCTGTATGTCTGTATGTCTGTATGTCTGTATGTCTGTATGTCTGTATGTCTGTATGTCTGTATGTCTGTATGTCTGTATGTCTGTATGTCTGTATGTCTGTATGTCTGTATGTCTGTATGTCTGTATGTCTGTATGTCTGTATGTCTGTATGTCTGTATGTCTGTATGTCTGTATGTCTGTATGTCTGTATGTCTGTATGTCTGTATGTCTGTATGTCTGTATGTCTGTATGTCTGTATGTCTGTATGTCTGTATGTCTGTATGTCTGTATGTCTGTATGTCTGTATGTCTGTATGTCTGTATGTCTGTATGTCTGTATGTCTGTATGTCTGTATGTCTGTATGTCTGTATGTCTGTATGTCTGTATGTCTGTATGTCTGTATGTCTGTATGTCTGTATGTCTGTATGTCTGTATGTCTGTATGTCTGTATGTCTGTATGTCTGTATGTCTGTATGTCTGTATGTCTGTATGTCTGTATGTCTGTATGTCTGTATGTCTGTATGTCTGTATGTCTGTATGTCTGTATGTCTGTATGTCTGTATGTCTGTATGTCTGTATGTCTGTATGTCTGTATGTCTGTATGTCTGTATGTCTGTATGTCTGTATGTCTGTATGTCTGTATGTCTGTATGTCTGTATGTCTGTATGTCTGTATGTCTGTATGTCTGTATGTCTGTATGTCTGTATGTCTGTATGTCTGTATGTCTGTATGTCTGTATGTCTGTATGTCTGTATGTCTGTATGTCTGTATGTCTGTATGTCTGTATGTCTGTATGTCTGTATGTCTGTATGTCTGTATGTAGTCTGTATGTCTGTATGTCTGTATGTCTGTATGTCTGTATGTCTGTATGTCTGTATGTCTGTATGTCTGTATGTCTGTATGTCTGTATGTCTGTATGTCTGTATGTCTGTATGTCTGTATGTCTGTATGTCTGTATGTCTGTATGTCTGTATGTCTGTATGTCTGTATGTCTGTATGTCTGTATGTCTGTATGTCTGTATGTCTGTATGTCTGTATGTCTGTATGTCTGTATGTCTGTATGTCTGTATGTCTGTATGTCTGTATGTCTGTATGTCTGTATGTCTGTATGTCTGTATGTCTGTATGTCTGTATGTCTGTATGTCTGTATGTCTGTATGTCTGTATGTCTGTATGTCTGTATGTCTGTATGTCTGTATGTCTGTATGTCTGTATGTCTGTATGTCTGTATGTCTGTATGTCTGTATGTCTGTATGTCTGTATGTCTGTATGTCTGTATGTCTGTATGTCTGTATGTCTGTATGTCTGTATGTCTGTATGTCTGTATGTCTGTATGTCTGTATGTCTGTATGTCTGTATGTCTGTATGTCTGTATGTCTGTATGTCTGTATGTCTGTATGTCTGTATGTCTGTATGTCTGTATGTCTGTATGTCTGTATGTCTGTATGTCTGTATGTCTGTATGTCTGTATGTCTGTATGTCTGTATGTCTGTATGTCTGTATGTCTGTATGTCTGTATGTCTGTATGTCTGTATGTCTGTATGTCTGTATGTCTGTATGTCTGTATGTCTGTATGTCTGTATGTCTGTATGTCTGTATGTCTGTATGTCTGTATGTCTGTATGTCTGTATGTCTGTATGTCTGTATGTCGGTATGTCTGTATGTCTGTATGTCTGTATGTCTGTATGTCTGTATGTCTGTATGTCTGTATGTCTGTATGTCTGTATGTCTGTATGTCTGTATGTCCTGTATGTCTGTATGTCTGTATGTCTGTATGTCTGTATGTCTGTATGTCTGTATGTCTGTATGTCTGTATGTCTGTATGTCTGTATGTCTGTATGTCTGTATGTCTGTATGTCTGTATGTCTGTATGTCTGTATGTCTGTATGTCTGTATGTCTGTATGTCTGTATGTCTGTATGTCTGTATGTCTGTATGTCTGTATGTCTGTATGTCTGTATGTCTGTATGTCTGTATGTCTGTATGTCTGTATGTCTGTATGTCTGTATGTCTGTATGTCTGTATGTCTGTATGTCTGTATGTCTGTATGTCTGTATGTCTGTATGTCTGTATGTCTGTATGTCTGTATGTCTGTATGTCTGTATGTCTGTATGTCTGTATGTCTGTATGTCTGTATGTCTGTATGTCTGTATGTCTGTATGTCTGTATGTCTGTATGTCTGTATGTCCTGTATGTCTGTATGTCTGTATGTTGTCTGTATGTCTGTATGTCTGTATGTCTGTATGTCTGTATGTCTGTATGTCTGTATGTCTGTATGTCTGTATGTCTGTATGTCTGTATGTCTGTATGTCTGTATGTCCTGTATGTCTGTATGTCTGTATGTCTGTATGTCTGTATGTCTGTATGTCTGTATGTCTGTATGTCTGTATGTCTGTATGTCTGTATGTCTGTATGTCTGTATGTCTGTATGTCTGTATGTCTGTATGTCTGTATGTCTGTATGTCTGTATGTCTGTATGTCTGTATGTCTGTATGTCTGTATGTCTGTATGTCTGTATGTCTGTATGTCTGTATGTCTGTATGTCTGTATGTCTGTATGTCTGTATGTCTGTATGTCTGTATGTCTGTATGTCTGTATGTCTGTATGTCTGTATGTCTGTATGTCTGTATGTCTGTATGTCTGTATGTCTGTATGTCTGTATGTCTGTATGTCTGTATGTCTGTATGTCTGTATGTCTGTATGTCTGTATGTCTGTATGTCTGTATGTCTGTATGTCTGTATGTCTGTATGTCTGTATGTCTGTATGTCTGTATGTCTGTATGTCTGTATGTCTGTATGTCTGTATGTCTGTATGTCTGTATGTCTGTATGTCTGTATGTCTGTATGTCTGTATGTCTGTATGTCTGTATGTCTGTATGTCTGTATGTCTGTATGTCTGTATGTCTGTATGTCTGTATGTCTGTATGTCTGTATGTCTGTATGTCTGTATGTCTGTATGTCTGTATGTCTGTATGTCTGTATGTCTGTATGTCTGTATGTCTGTATGTCTGTATGTCTGTATGTCTGTATGTCTGTATGTCTGTATGTCTGTATGTCTGTATGTCTGTATGTCTGTATGTCTGTATGTCTGTATGTCTGTATGTCTGTATGTCTGTATGTCTGTATGTCTGTATGTCTGTATGTCTGTATGTCTGTATGTCTGTATGTCTGTATGTCTGTATGTCTGTATGTCTGTATGTCTGTATGTCTGTATGTCTGTATGTCTGTATGTCTGTATGTCTGTATGTCTGTATGTCTGTCTGTAAAGACCAACGCGCATGACTCAAAAACCGCTTGGCCGATTATAGTGAAATTTGGTACCTAGGCTGGGCCTTGGTTTGAGATGGTCCCATTTTAAAATGAACAAAATCCACCGAACACAAGCCAAATAAAAGGGTGAAGGTAGATTTCAAAAACTAGAGTTTATGTGAAAATATGGCGTGTGTGATATCAAACGAAAGGTAATTGAGTCTGGAGTTAAACAAAATACATTTTAATTTATTTAAAAAAATTAGAGTATAAGTGAAAATATGGCGTGTGTGATATCAAACTAAAGGTAATTGAGTCCGGAGTTACACAAAATACATTTTAGTTTTTGTTTTTTTAAGGGCAGGGGTAGATTTCAAAAATTTGAGTCAAAACATTGCTTGTATGGTATCCAACACAAGGTAATTTAGTCTGGAGTTGAATAAAATATATTTCAGTTTTTAGTTATATTAGCTCACACGTACACTATAACTATAATACCTAGTGTGAGCTTAGGGGCCCATATATTGGCAGAGTATTTGGTATATCTTAATAACTGGTCATATATAAATAAAAATGTTTAAGAACTTTTATTTTGTTATTTGATTTAGCACTTTAAATATATTTGACAAATTCAACAACGTTTATTGGTTGAATGGTTATGAATGTAGTGATGTAATAAAAGTAATTTAAAGACATACCTAAATTAAATAGTTTAAATATAAGTAAATAATTAACCTACACTAAAATATAATTTAAACTATTTAGAAAGTATTCCGCAACAACCCCAATATAAAAAAAATTATAAAGAATAAAAAAATTAAAATAAAATGAAAATTACATTGTAATATTCTAGACACATAAAAATAATTTTAATTTTTATTTTTAACTATTATTAAATGAATTCAAAGTAATTTAGGATCACTTTCAAGCAGCCAACTATTTTAGATGTAATGGTAGCAAATTAAATAGTTCTCGACCAATATAGAAAAACTAGCTTTGACCTTTTGTTTTTTGCATTTTCGGGAGTCTTATTCTGTTTTCCATCACAAACCTTGTTTTATGACTATATTTTTTCGATATATTGTGGAGTATTTATAAAAAGCTGCCTTATACCGAATATATTTGTATCCTTATAAAGTTCTTGTATTCGGTGTCTTCGCGAGAGTGTGCAAATGAATTTTTTTTTGCAACTTTTTGAGATTTCCTTTGGTTTTCATAGGCTTCGCCCCAGGCAACAATTTCATAGGTAAGAAGAGATTAAACAAGACAAGATCAATTTAAACTGTCTTAATTGATTATAGTGGAACAATTTTTTTGATATTTGTTTGTTGTGTCGCATTCTAATTACGAAATATAGAAAGAAATGCCACCGGCGCCGGCGTCAACGGTTACCGTTGGCTGTTAAAGGTAGCTTATGTGCAACTTAAATTGGTACCCTGAGACATCTTGGCGTTATGGGTTGGACCATATTGTTTTGATTTCGACGATTTCGTAGTTACTCAAACCCACGTCGCGGTACTCAAAAAAAATTTCGCCTGCGATGCAATTTTTTTTTGGGGGTGCACCCTTTAAGTATTAACCGCTTAAGCGCCCACGTCAAGTATACTGGATGTAGCGGTCTCTAACGAGGCGCAACATCCTGTTATTTGGACGTCTATTTAATAGGTCGTTTTTGTGCCTTAAAAATACTCTGGCTATTTTTAGAGAATTAAATAAATACTGTGGTATTTGATAAAAATTTTGCTCTCTGATTTCCGACTCACGAAAGCAACCGATGTCACAAACAACCCATTGAATTAACGTCCTGTTAACTGGAGACGGTCCCTGGTTAGAGAATACTGCGTGGACGTGGGCACTCAACTTGTTAAACCACGCGCCGTCAATGCTTTCTTGTCGAAAATATTAGAGAAATATTCGTTGGTAAAGAAGCACTATGAACACGGCTTGCCAAAGATGATAAAGCTGCGAGAAAATTTGAAGAAAATGTTGGTTGAACCGACGTTATCTGAGTTGCCAGTCAAGAGTTAAACATGAATTACAACACCGCAAAAAAATAATCAATTACGAAAAATTTATAATCCTGCTAATTGTAAGGTGCAAAAACCGAATTTTACAAAAAAAGACTTGCCCATATTACCCCCTCCCCTCCAAGAGAAAAATAAATTCATAATAACTACCAAATAAGGTACACTGTAAAAAAGAGATTGTTAAATTTAACACTCGAAAGTGGTGTATATAGGTCCACACTCAAGCAAGTAAATTGACCTTTTCTTTCAAAAAATTGAATGTCATTTATAAATAAACAAATTAGATGGAATTGAAATGTCAACAAATATTGAAGCTGTCTTATTGACGCGTTACTAAGGTTCCTTAGAGGTGCGCGTGCGGTAAAGTAAGTACTGGGCGTACTACGCGAATTGAATTTAACACTCGCCAAATTTACATTGCAAAAAATGAATTTAACCAAGAAGAAACTTTTCACTGTGTAGGCAGGTATTTTCTTAAGCATTCTTGTCCAGCCTCTAAGCTCCTTTAAAAATATGTTAAAACTTCACTTTGTATAATAATAAAAATAATAATAATAAGTATAATAATAAAAGTTTATTTAATACTATATTAAGTATTTCTATTTTTGAAATCCAACTACGAAAACTGTTTACATTTACAGCTACCCCCAAGCAACCATAGCACTCCCCTTTTTTTCCTGAAGTAAGCGATAAAATTAAAATTTGTATAGCAGTTTGATTGTAAGTGGTTTCTGTTTATGTCTAGAGACTGTAATATTTTTGACGACTTTTTTTTTAAAATTACGATTGTCAAAACCTAACTAAACCATTATTTAATAAGCTGTGACTCGCGCTATACTATATCCCGCCTAAAGTTTTAAAGATGGCAAATCAGGCTCCTAAGGGAACTCAGCCAACCAAGCAAGAAACCTCTGAAAATAATGCAAAATGAAATATGCCGGGTCGCCATTAGGAACTCCCTCAAGCTTATAGAAAGATCGTTAAACTTACCCTGCCGCTAATCGCAAGACAAAAAGGTTTTACTGTATACTGGGGTAGACATCGTAAAGTTTATGCCTTAGCATTTTATGTGTAATAACACAAAGTTGCGCGGTAAAATAAATAGGTATTACAAGAATTACCATAGCAATTTTATTATTTGTAGTGGTGAATATGTTATAGGCTGTAAAGAATCCGACTCGAAGGACCTCGAAAACATGATGACTTGTATTTTGAACAAACTTTATTAGAATATCTACAGACGCCTCTTTTACTAAGAGTGTCGTTTTATAAGTATATGAATGAAAGCAACAAAAAAATGTCTTAAATCAAAATGAATGGCAAAAGTAATATCTTCTTTCAAATAAGATATTTTGTCACTTGGAATATTGCATTAACTGAAGGCAAGCCACTATTTATAAAAACAACGTTGGGCGTAAAATTTATTATAAAAACTGTCAAAGATTGTAAGGGTCGTGAGATTCCATATTTAGAGGAAAATATTTACCTCTTTTTATTTTTCAATATATTGTAGGTCTTCTCTTTACTTAAGCACACTACAAAAACCACGAAAAAGTTCTTTCTTACTTCAACTTGGTTCTCACTGCATTTATGTAGAAATAAAATAAAAGATTTGTTCTATTTTTAGTTACAAAAAGTGTGTATTGTAATTTATATGTTATTTAACAAAATATTGCCAATTCAAAAGCATATACATTATAAAAAAAATAATACAAATGTTTGTCGAGAAAAAGAATACAAAAATTAATATATGTATGTAAAACCTTGAAAAAGTTATAGGTATGTACTTATTATTTTTAATAGTACTAAGTGTTTGCCCGCAGCTAAAAAAACGATAACTGCAATGGACTGTATATATTTTATTAAATGAAAGCGCGAACAAGCATAAATATATTGATACGAAATCACGAAATAATTAAGGTCCATAGGTTAATTGCTGTTACCCACACAACGGAAATCAGAAACAAAGTACTCACCAGTTTGCAGCCAATTTCTCCACGTTACAGGGGCCCCTGATTGGATCTAATGATGGCACCACGTAGCTGAAGGGCTGAAGTTTCTAGTTCTATGCTTCAGTACACCAAAATCGAGCACTTTCAAGTGTAGAAATTTGTAATAGTTGGAGAAATTAATTAACACGCCATTTTTCTCGAGGCAGTAGAAAGGTTCTCACTGATTCTTGGTGCGCATGTCAAAATGCGCGAAAAATGTACTTTGCCCTTCATCCAATTGTGTGGTTTTAAAATTTCAAAACAACCGCGAAATTTAGCGGGAGCTAACATAACTGCCCCCAAAACACACAATTTTAGAATATCAGCCGGACAGATATAGATATAAGAAAAATGATCGACCGATAAATATAAATGAATGAAAAACAGATAAGTAGCGTAAGTTTATTTAGAGATAACGAAAACCCGAAAAAGGCAAAAAAAATAAAAATAAAGAAAAACTTATTGTAATACCCGGTAATAGGTAGAAAAATGAAAATTAGTTTTAATTCGGCAAGAGGCACAGTTTTACAACTGGCCGCTTGTAATCACCGGTAGCCGTTCGTATCGTCGCTACACGCACTTGACCGTCTCCGCCGGGATGCAATTCGAGAACCCGACCGACTGGCCATTTCAAAGGCGATTGGATGTGATCACTCGTTATGATAACCAAATCATTCAATTTGATATTTGGAGACGAATCAACCCACTTGTGTCGCTGTTGTAGCGTATGCAAATACTCTACAGAATACATTTCCAAAAATCATTATGTAGTTTGTGGATTAGTTGCCTTCTCGAGAGCCGATTTAGGGGAACCTCGGACAAATCTGACTCCGGAATTTCTGAATTAAGGGGTTCAAGGGTCAAAAAATGCCCAGGGGTAAGAGGTTGAAGATCGTGTGGGTCTGAAGAGGCAGGAGATAAAGGGCGACTATTAAGTACAGCTTCTATGCGACAGGTAAGGGTGGACATTTTCATGATGGACAACTTCTGGTCGCCGACAACTCGAACAAAGTGAGTGTACGTGCAAGACAAATAATACTTAGTTAATTTTCCTAAATATTAATTATTCCGTTGCACTGAGCCATACAGGTTGTCACGTGACACCGCAAAGTGCGCGGATAGAAAAGTGCGCAACCCACCGGCACGATGAGAGAGAGATCATCGTAGCCTCCATATTGAAACCGGCGTGTTTACTCGGTTTTTCCAAAACTACAATTCAATCAATTACAATTAGTGCCAATCAATTCTAAAATCATTCCAATCCGTTACTTCAACTCCTCACAGTGATTTCGATCAACTCAAGAACTCTGGTAGAAGCCTGGGCGCCCAGTGAATGGAATTTGTACCGCCGAGAAAAAACCAAGGTAGGTGTCAATCGACATTTTGTATGGTTCTCGCGTTATTTTCCATTTTTATCCTTAATGCGTAAAAGTTTAACCAGTGCCTAAAGCTATCGAACGGGTGTATGTCTTGCGCATACATTTTTATGGTCCTTCTATCCAAATATTCAAAAAAAATACAACAAAAATCAAAATTCATTTTTCTTAAACCAAAAATCTAAAAATTTTACGACGCCATTAAGGACCAACCCAAAAGGGGCAGGCTTTATCAGTGACGAAGCGACACGCCTTTCCTAACACATGTTTAAAAATTTTATCGATTTCTGCAGTTGAAATTTAAAGGTCGCGGTCGACAAAAACAACTGTTTTTTGTTTACCTACGAACGAAGGTACAAAATAAAATAAAATAATAAGAAATTCTGAAAAACGTTTTAGTGTTCAGTGATAATATTTATTACTAATGAATCAATTAAAATGACTAAAACCGGCCTGGATAAGGCAGTGCAAAAACGTACAGTTTATGTTACGAGGATTACCGAAACATACACTGCAGCCATAAAGGCCCAGACTGATTCAAATGTAAAATCTATTTTCAAAACAAGGTATGAGAACTTGGAAGAATTTTATGATGAGTTTAAAAAACTGCACAATGACGTTATTAGCCTAGTGGAGAACGATAACGAATATAAAGTGCAAGACAAGGTGCGAGAAGATACAGACAATTTTTATTTTCAAACTAAAAGTATTTTCAATCAACTTTTTCCAGAACAAAATATTTTACAAGGCAATTTTGTATCTCTTCAAAATCAAACAAACAGTCATGAATACAAGGATCTATTAAAATTAGATGTCCCTTGTTACGATGGCACTTTATTAAAGTGGGTTACTTTTTATGATATGTTTTGCTCATTAGTGCACAACACTAATATGCCTCCAGTAAGGAAATTTAGACATTTAATTTCATATTTAAGAGGTGAACCACTCAGTTTAATAAAACACTTGCCTATTAATGATAATAATTACAATATTGCTTTTCAAACACTAGAAGATCGATACCAAAACAAAAGACTTTTGGCAACAAGCTACTGGAACACCGTAAATAGTACGGTTCCCTTAAAAAATAATTGCTCTTCCAAGGATCTTAGAACTTTACTCGATAGTTTTAATGAAAATATCTCTGCTTTAGAGTTATTAGGTTTTCCAACTCAACATTGGGATTTCATACTTTTCAACATGCTTCTTTCGCGTTTAACTACCTCAATACGAACTTCTTTTGAGATAGAATATAGTAAAATGGAGCTTCCTACCTACGAAAACCTTACAGAGTTCCTCAAAAATCATTGTAGGGCCTTAGAATCAGTTCAACTCATGCAAAATATTTCTTATTCAACTATGCAATCAGACAATTTACAAAATTCAAATCCAAAACCACCTAAGCGACAATTCAATTCAAATAATAATTACAACAGTTACTCAAAACCAAATACAACTCAAAATCCTCAAAACTCAAAAATAACTTCATTTAGCAATAATTCGCAATTCCAACCAAATTATTCTAAATTCTTTAATTCAAATCAACAACCAAATCAATCTAGTTTTAGTTTCACTCCAGAAACTCAAAACAACTCAAATTCAAATACAAATCAATTCAACTCAAATTCAAATACAAATCAATTCAACTCAAATTCAAATAGACCACAACAATTAAATAATTCGAATTTACAATTTAATTCGAATCTGTTTCAAAATAAATACAAATGTCGTTTATGTACAAATAAACAATTTCACAATCTTTCACAGTGCCAGGTATTTTTATCAAAAACTATACAGGAGCGTAATGCCTACGTTAGGCAAAATAATGCGTGTAGCAATTGTTTAAGATCGCATCCCTTAAATTTATGTCAATCTACTTTTTCTTGCCGTATCTGTGGCCAGCGTCACCATACAAGTATTTGTAATAACTCGCAAACTACTCAATCGAATTCACAAAACGCGTATTTTACAAATGTACAACCAACCCCAAACTTAAATCAAAATTCAATTCAATCTCCCCAAAACCCCAATCAAACACAAAATGAAACACCCAATGAGGGCATTGATTACATTAATTGTGGGTGCACCTCACTCACTACTCAAAAACCTCAAAGTACTATTTTACTTTCTACAACAAAAGTAGACATCCTAGATAGTCGTGGATACTATCAAACTATACGGGTTGTCCTCGACAATGCGTCAGAGGCCAATTTTATTTCTGAAAATTGTCTTAATCGCCTAGGATTATCTAGAAAAAAATTCATAGTTCCCATACGAGGCATCAATCAATCTACTTCAACCACCAATGGCATAACAAATTGCACAATTAAGCCTGTTGGCCGAAATAATCCAACGCTTTCTCTTGATGTCTATGTTTTGCCAAAGGTAAGTGCAAATTTGCCATCTTTTCAAGTTAATCCTCACAATTGGCATCATATCTCTAATTTAAATTTAGGAGATAATACTTTCAATATTCCCGCACCTGTAGACATGCTTTTAGGAGCACATGTTTATTCTCAAATAATTCAACCTAACATTATTCCTGGAGAACCGGGGCAGCCAATAGCACTTGAAACCTTGTTCGGCTGGGTGCTCCTGGGAAATACGGAAATATCAAATCAACCTACATACAATTCAACTTCATATTCATGTCACTTTACTTCTTTACAAAATAATTCACTAGATCAAACGATGATCAAGTTTTGGGAAGTTGAGTCTCTCCCAACAAAGAAGTTCCTCTCTCCTGATGAGGAAAAATGTGAATCATTTTATCAAAAAACTGTCACGAGAGATAGTTCGGGACGTTTTCAAGTTTCATTGCCATTTCGTCACTCTAGACCTATTTTAGGAGATACCTACTCACATGCTTACAAATGTTTTTTATCTCTTAAGTCTAGACTGATAAAAAATCCCGAACTATATTCACAGTATTCCGAATTTATGAATAACTACTTAAAAAACGATCATATGAGTTTAATTCGAGAATCAGAATCAAAAAATCAATTCATAAATTATTTACCCCACCACTGCGTTGTACGCCCCGATAAATCAAGTTCACGCGTTCGAGTAGTTTTTAATGGCTCGGCAACAGCAAGTTCAAAGGGTATATCCCTTAATTCTACCCTTCTCCCAGGGCCCAAATTACAAACTGACATCAACTCAATTCTGTTAAAATTCCGATTTCATGAAATTATCATGCTCTCGGATATTACACAAATGTTTTTACAAATAAAATTAGCTCCGGAAGATCGTGATTATCAACGTCTTCTGTGGCGTTTCACTTCAAGCGATCCTATTCAAGAATACAGACTTAATACTGTCACGTTTGGTATCACATCTAGTCCTTTTTTGGCCATCAGAACTATTCAAGAGTTAGCCAAAATCCAAGAAAAAAACTACCCAGAAGCTTCTAGGGTGCTCCTAGAAGACATTTTTGTCGATGATATCTGCGCAGGCGCAAACTCTATAGAGTCGGCTCTAGCTCTACAGCGAGATTTAATCGCTCTTCTAAAATCAGGCTGTTTTGAGCTTAAAAAATGGGCTAGTAATCACCCAAAACTACTATCCTCTCTATCACCAGACGAATGCCAAATTCCCTTTTCTTTTGACAAGGAAAATCCTATATCCATAAAGGTTCTTGGACTCCAGTGGGACCCAAAATCAGACAATATGTTTTTCTCTTGTCAGCCATCGGAAAAACGATGCACAAAAAGAAATATTCTAAGCGCTATTGCTTCTATTTTTGATCCTTTAGGGATGCTTTCTCCCATTTCATTTTTTGCAAAATGTCTTATGCAAAAATTATGGATTTCCAAGATAGGATGGGACGATCCCGTGGACAAATCTATTCTTCAGCATTGGACACAATTTCAAAATGAACTTAAGTGCTTATCAGATATTAAATTTCCTAGGCACATTTTTTCTAAAGATATAATATCTTGTCAACTGCATGCTTTTTCGGACGCATCAGAATTAGGCTACGCAGCTTGCGTTTATTTACGTATCGAGCTGTCAGATCAAAGCATAAAAACTTCCTTAATTATGGGCAAATCAAGGGTCAGTCCCTTAAAAACTATTAGTCTCCCGAGACTAGAACTTTTAGGTACTGTTCTTCTTACTGAACTTCTTAGTTTTGTTATAAAAACTTATTCCCCTTTAATTTCAATAGATAAAACTTACGCTTATACAGATTCTCAAGTCGTCCTCTTTTGGCTTTGTAGCTCACCTCATAGATGGCGCTCTTTTGTTGCTAACAGAGTTAGCCAAGTACAAGAAAAACTCTCTAATGTAAACTGGTATCATGTAAAATCACAAGAAAACCCTGCGGATGTCGCCAGTCGTGGCACAACTCCTTCTAATTTTATAAACCACCCCTTGTGGTTTACAGAGCCTTCCTGGCTTAGTCAACCATGTACTACATGGGACTTAAAAAATTCCGCATTACTCCAAAACTCAGAAACCGATTTTCAGCAAATTTTAAATGAAGAAAAGCCTGAAAAAATAACACTTACTACAAACATCGATTATCATATTCTAGACTTCCTTGTAAATAAATATTCATCCCTTTTTCACATTCAAAAATTAATTTGTCAGATTCGACGAATATTTTATAATTTTAAAAACAAAAAGGAACCACTTACAGGTCCTATTTACATTTTTGAAATTCAGTATGCTTTAACACTCTTGGTTCGAAGAAGCCAAGAATTACATTTCTCTGACCTCCTAAAACAACTAAAAAACAACGAACTTTTACCCAAAGCTTTTCGAAAAATTGCACCCTTTTTGGACACTACCGGACTGATAAGGGTAGGTGGTCGTCTTAGGCATACGAATTCTATACCTTTTGATGCAAAACATCCTCTATTGCTTCCCAGATCAGGCAGGTTGTCTGACCTTATCATTGAACATATTCATAAGGTAAATAGCCATCCAGGGCTAAATACAGTTCAGTACTTACTAAGACAACAATTCTGGATCTTAGCATCCCGCAGAGCTATTCAGTCAGTTTTATCTCGATGCATAAGATGTTATCGCCTTAGACCAAATGCTTACATCCCTTATCAAGGTGACTTACCTTATTTTAGAATTTTACAACTAAAGTGCTTTTCTCATGCAACTTTGGACTATGCTGGTCCTATAAAAATTTCACCAGGTCGTTGGTACCGGGGTACCAAAGAATTAAAAGCCTATATCTGCATTTTCGTGTGCGCAAGTACGCGCGCTACCCACACAGAAGTTGCGTCAGACCTTACTTCTGAATGCTTTATAGCCGCATTCAGAAGGTTTGTAGCTAGAAGGGGTCGTTGTAATTTTTTATACAGCGACAGAGGCTCCAATTTTCAAGGAGCAAACTCTGAGCTTAAAAAGCTCTTCGAAGCTTCCTCTGAACATCTTCAGATCAAATGGCATTTTTTTCCTAGTGCTAGTCCTCATTTCAATGGCTTATCAGAGGCTGGTGTTAAATCAGTAAAAACACATCTTTACCGAGTGATCGGAAATCAGAAGCTTACATACGAAGAACTAAATACTTTGCTTGTGCAGATCGAGGCATTGCTAAATAGTCGCCCAATCTCTGCGCAATCATCCGATCCCAATGATTTTTGTCCACTCACTCCCGGACATTTCCTTACCATGGAACCTTTAAACTCTGTCCCAGACCCAGACTTATCACAATTAAAACTAAATACTCTTTCTCGGTGGCAACTTGTTCAGCGATTGAACACTGATTTTTGGTCCCGATGGAAAGAGGAGTACCTACATACTCTACAGCAGAGGTCCGAGTGGACAGAAAAACCTACTAAAGTCGAGTTAAATACTTTAGTAGTCATAAAAAATGAAAACAAACCACCCTTGCAGTGGTCTTTAGGCAGGATTGTAGAATTGCATCCTGGTTCAGATGGACATGTTAGAGTTGTCACGATTAGGACTCAACAAGGGCTATTTAAACGTCCAATTGTTAAATTGTGCCCTTTGCCTTTTAACTGAACACTCAAGCAATGTTCATTCTATGTCAGTGTCGTCATAGAATTATTCTTTTTTTTTAATTTTATTCCTTTTCGGGAAATATTTTTTTTGTTTTATCGCGGCAAAAAATAGAATAACATTTTGTCGCAATTTTTTAATTTTTTTTGGACATAATAATTGTTATTCCCTAGTTATAATACTTATTATTTTTCCTGGTTCTAAAATAGTATTTTAGGGCGGCCGGGAAAATGTACGTACAAGACAAATAATACTTAGTTAATTTTCCTAAATATTAATTATTCCGTTGCACTGAGCCATACAGGTTGTCACGTGACACCGCAAAGTGCGCGGATAGAAAAGTGCGCAACCCACCGGCACGATGAGAGAGAGATCATCGTAGCCTCCATATTGAAACCGGCGTGTTTACTCGGTTTTTCCAAAACTACAATTCAATCAATTACAATTAGTGCCAATCAATTCTAAAATCATTCCAATCCGTTACTTCAACTCCTCACAGTGATTTCGATCAACTCAAGAACTCTGGTAGAAGCCTGGGCGCCCAGTGAATGGAATTTGTACCGCCGAGAAAAAACCAAGGTAGGTGTCAATCGACATTTTGTATGGTTCTCGCGTTATTTTCCATTTTTATCCTTAATGCGTAAAAGTTTAACCAGTGCCTAAAGCTATCGAACGGGTGTATGTCTTGCGCATACAGTGAGTTTTAAAACTTTTGACGCCAGCTTCTGCCAGGCCATTAAAATGTGGACTGAGAGGGGGTCCCAGATGCCAACGAATAGAAAGTCTGGTGAACGCACTTCTTGCGTAATCAAGTAATTGGTTACGAAACCCTATAAAATTACTGCCCTGATCTGACCAGCATTGCGTCACGCTTCCACGTCTGGAAATAAATCGATGGAATGCAACTACAAACCCTTCTGTGGACAGTTCCATGGTTATGGTGTGGCCGTACAGACAAACACACAAACATACGATTTGAAAGCTTTACAACCACGGTGACGATGAGGAATCACAAAGAAAGGTCCACAAAAGTCGATAGCTACACTCGAAAAAGGTTTAAGTTGATTGATTCGATGAGCGGGAAGTGAACTTATTATGGGCGGTCTATAGGGTTTAGGGTTGATTCTAAAACATTGCAAACACTTGGATATGGTTCTTTGAATTGCCCGTCTGGCAGATAATATCCAAAATTGCTGTAAAAGCAGATTATGTAATGTTTTAAACCCAGGATGAAGGTATTGTCGATGAGTGGACTCGATAAGAAGAGTAGTTAAACGATGATTACTCGAAAGTAAGACGGGGTGTTTTGCAGAATAAGACAAAAGGTCAGATTCTTGTAATCTGCGACCGACTCTAATGATATTATTTTCATCAAGTAAAGGTGAAAGTTTTCGAAAAGGTTTCGGTATTGGTTTATCCTTAGATAACGCGGAAAAAAGCTCAGAAAAACAAGAACCATGAACGCGTTTGATAAGAAGGTATAACGCAATTTGCATCTCACCGGTGGTAGGAAAAACAATATTTTCAAAAATAATTTTTTGGTCCGGTAGATTAGTGGGTTTTTGATAGGAATGGTTTTGAAAAAGGTTCACTATTCGAAGGACATAACAAATGATACGTTGAATTTTTGATATAGATGAATATTTGATAAGAAGCTGATCTAAGAAGTTAACGTCAATTATCGCATTGCAACAGACCTTTGGCTTTTCCTTCAGATTAATATCTCCGAAATCAATCGGCATTTTTGATTTATGAAAATCGGGCCATTGGTTTTCGGGAGACCACAAAAACGACCGTGCGTTCCACCACATGTCATGTGACATGAGCTGTGAAGGGGTGGCCCCTCGTGACGCAATACCGGCTGCATTTAAAGCAGAAGGAATGTAGCGCCATGAGTTTGAGGGAATGATTTCTTGGATTCTACTGACTCGATTTTCAACAAAGGTTTGCCAGCGATTAGGAGGGGATGAAAGCCAGTGCAATACGACTTGCGAATCGCAGAAAGTAACGATATTTGTAAAAGTTATTTTTCCTTCATAGCTAGATAAGACGAAATCAATTAATTCGCTTAAAAGAAATGCGCCTAGGAGTTCTAGCCTAGCCAAAGTTTGTGACTTTATAGGCGCGACCCTTGATTTTGCAGATATGAGAGAAACAGATATATTGTTTTCCTCTTCTACACGAAAATATACGACGCCTGCGTAGCCTCGAATTGAAGCGTCACAGAAGCCGATGATTTGACAGGTATTGGTTTTTGACAGTTTGATTTGTCGGGGTAACTGAAAATTGGAAAGAAGCGGGAATTCAGAACGAAGTTTGTTCCAAGAGTCGATGATAGAAGAATCTGGTTCTTCGTCCCAGCCTATTTTCGATATCCACAACTGTTGCAAAATAAATTTTGCTTGTAGCAACAAGGGACAAAGAAAACCTAAGGGATCGAAGATGGTTCCTATGATAGATAAAATAGAACGTTTAGTTGGGGGTTTGTCCTTCATTCGGCATTGATAAGAAAAAATGTCGTTTCTTGGATGCCATTGAAGGCCTAAAACTTTGATAAAGTGTGGTTCATCCTTGTCAAAGGAGAGAGGCATTTGACGATCGGATTCTGGCAATGTTGCCAATAACTCAGGACAATTGCTTGCCCATTTTTTAAGTTCAAATCCTCCCGACTTCAACAAATCATTGAGTTCCATCTGTAGGGAAAGGGCTTCAGAAAGCGAAGGGCTAGTTCCCAAGATATCGTCGATGTAAATTGACGTTTTTAGAACAGTACTAGCCATAGGAAAACGTTCCTTTTCTCTCTCTGCCAGCTCATTTAATGTACGCATGGCTAGAAAGGGTGAGCATGTCATGCCAAAAGTGACAGTAGAAAGTTCCCACACTGAAAGTGGGTCCTGTGGAGAAAACCTCCACAATATCCTTTGATAAGGACGGTGATAAGGATTGATAAGGACTTGACGAAACATCTGTTTGATATCAGCAATGTAGGCAATAGGATTAAGACGAAACGTAAGGAGTAAATAAGCAATATCATTTTGAAGTTTCGGTCCAGATAACAACGTGTCATTGAGACTAATATTCTTTGGGGTGACTGCCGAACAATCCCAAACTACCCTTAATTTTGTACTTAAGCTTTCCGGCTTTAGTACGCAATGATGTGCCAAAAAACATGATACGTCGACTTTTGGTTGACTAGATAAAACTAGACTCATGTGATTAGAATCGATATAGTCTTGCATGAAACTAGAATAGGCAGTGTACACATCAGGATTTTTAAGTAATCTGTTTTCTAGAAGTAAAAATCTGCGATAAGCTTGCGGATAAGTATTTCCTAGGTCAGGGTTTATTTTATCTTTAAACGGAAGATCTACCATGAATCTGCCGCTCGGTTGCCGTACGACACTCGCAGTAAAAATTGATTCCGCTTGTTTTTCTTCCTTTGATAAGATTTGGTTTTTAGGCAAATGTTCGATTTCCCAAAACCTAGGGATAATGACCTCCAAAGGAGGTGAATGACTCGTTAAAAAACAACTGGTTCGTTCCGTAAGACTACCTACTTCGTCCACTTTTCCCATGACGACCGAGCCAAATATGGTTTCAAGGGCTGAAGGTTGCCCTATTTGTCCAAGAACCCTGCCCTCCTTGAATATCTGTGCGAATAGCTCGCAACCAATAACTAAGTCCACAGGTCTAGATTTGAAATAAGATGGGTCGGCAAGTTTAAGGTTTTCCAAGTGTTTCCACTGATTATCGTTCAAAGTGAATGTAGGCATATTGGAACCTAGTTGTGGAACAACAATTGCTTCGAAGAAATAAAATTTCGGACTTCCATTGTCTTTATTTATTTTAAAACACGACGTTTCGGTTAGTAAGTATCTCTAACCGTTATCAAGTGTGAACTAAACAATCTAGTCTCTAGGCTACTACTTATACTACTTGGTGTGCAGTCAGGTGTGACGACCCGCCCCCTTTTTTAATCCTAAGACGCCTGTTTTCCTTAAGGAGTGGTTTCCATATGTTTGGTATGTCCGTGCTTGGTTGACTGAAAACTTCTTTATTCTGCATTATATACGCAGCTTCAATAAACTTTCGTTTTCGCCAATGCGACTCCTTATGTAAAACTTTAGCTTCTGACCACTGAATCCTGTGATCATTTGACCAAGCATGATCTGCTAAACCGGATTTTTCAATATCCCCTAATTGGGTACTTTTTAGATGTTTATTTACTCTAACCTGAAGAGGGCGTTTCGTTTCACCTACATATGATTTACCACACTCACACGGGATTCGGTAAATACATTCCTTATTATTTGAGGGATTGTCTGGTTTTGTTTTAGTTACAAAACTTCTTATCGTATTTCCCGAAGAAAATACTGTTTTTATATTATAGTGTTTAGCTATTCGTCTTATGTTTTCTGAAATCCCTTGAACATATGGAATGTTAATAACACCTAACGGATTATTATTTTGAGAATTTGGTACATTTAGTTTGTTTTTAATTTTAAATATCGTTGAGTTTATTAATTTCTCGGAATAACCATTCTGTTGTAAGTCCTTTTTAATGTTGTTAATTTCTGTGGTTAATTCTTCATTATTACTACAAATATTTACGGCTCTTAAATACAAACTTCTTATAACTCCTTGTTTTGTTGCAACAGAATGATTAGACTTAAAATTTAGGTACTGTCCCGTGTGTGTAGGTTTCCTATATACAGTGGTTTGAATGTTTCTGTCTAATCGTTTGACAAGAACATCCAAAAAAGGTAAGGCCGAATCTTTTTCAATTTCCATGGTGCACTTGATTGTTGGTCGAATACCGTTTAAATGGTGTAGAAAATTTTGTAGTTCGTCATCATTTTCCAGCCATATAATAAATGTGTCATCCATGTATCGTAGCCATAGTTTTGGTTTGACTCTTGCTGTGTTGATCGCATGGCCCTCGAACCACTCCATGTAGATGTTTGCTACCACTGGCGAAAGAGATGAACCCATTGGGAGTCCATCATTTTGCGCGTAAAACTTATCTTTCACTTGAAAGTAAGAGTTACGGAGACAGAGCTCCAAAAGATCCATCACCCCCTCCACCGATAGCGATGTTCTCTCGTGAAGTGTATCATCAGTTTGTAATTTGTTTTTAATGATACTGAGTGACTCATTTATTGGCACGTTGGTGTAGAGACTTTCTACATCAAAACTTACAAATCTATCGCCGGGATCTAATTCGATACCTTTTAAAACCTCCACAAAATGTTCCGAGTTTTTGACAAAAGATTTGGACTTACCCTGTAGTGGTTGAATTATGTCCAACAAAAACCTCGACAAAGTGCTGGTCGGTGAGTCCCTGGAGCTGGTAATTGGTCGCAGTGGTATATCCTTCTTATGGATCTTTGGTAATCCATAAAAATGTGGTGCCTTACTGTGGTGTGGAGTCAGGCGGGATCTAGCAGCGTCCGGGATATTTTCAGCATATTTCTTCAAAGTCCTGTAGATGCGTCCTTCTATGGTGGTGGTTGGGTCTTTGGGTAGTTGCTTGTAGTCTCCTTTCTCCAGAACTTCTTGGATCTTTTTGTCGTAAGTCTCGACATCCATGATCACCGTTGCGTTTCCTTTGTCGGCCGGTAGAATCTTGATTGATTTGTTAGCCTGCAGGTTCTTGATTGCCCGTTGTTCTTGACTGGTGATGTTTGTCTTTTGTTGCTTCTTTCTGTCCAACGTTGTTCTTACTTTATGGCAAAACTCATCAGCTTCGGGTTCAGGTAGACTAACGGTCTCTATTGCTGCAATAATTTCCAGTGTCGGTGTCTGTGCCGGTGCAATGGCGAACTTAAGTCCCTTACTGAGTACCAATTCTTCGTTGGTGCTCAGAGTCCTTTTGGAGATGTTCACTATAGTGCTTGGTGTTGTTGAGTCTGTTCTATCTTGAGTACGTGTCTGTAGTTTCTTGAGTTTTTCTCGGTGAGTTGATCGTATCTTCTGTCGTTCTCTGTTGCACGTACTGTCAATTTTACTTAGTATCGGTTCGTAGTCTGAGTAAAATTGACCAACGTGCCAATAAATGAGTCACTCAATATCATTAAAAACAAATTACAAACTGATGATACACTTCACGAGAGAACATCGCTATCGGTGGATGGGGTGATGGATCTTTTGGAGCTCTGTCTCCGTAACTCTTACTTTCAAGTGAAAGATAAGTTTTACGCGCAAAATGATGGACTCCCAATGGGTTAATCTCTTTCGCCAGTGGTAGCAAACATCTACATGGAGTGGTTCGAGGGCCATGCGATCAACACAGCAAGAGTCAAACCAAAACTATGGCTACGATACATGGATGACACATTTATTATATGGCCGGAAAATGATGACGAACTACAAAATTTTCTACACCATTTAAACGGTATTCGACCAACAATCAAGTGCACCATGGAAATTGAAAAAGATTCGGCCTTACCTTTTTTGGATGTTCTTGTCAAACGATTAGACAGAAACATTCAAACCACTGTATATAGGAAACCTACACACACGGGACAGTACCTAAATTTTAAGTCTAATCATTCTGTTGCAACAAAACAAGGAGTTATAAGAAGTTTGTATTTAAGAGCCGTAAATATTTGTAGTAATAATGAAGAATTAACCACAGAAATTAACAACATTAAAAAGGACTTACAACAGAATGGTTATTCCGAGAAATTAATAAACTCAACGATATTTAAAATTAAAAACAAACTAAATGTACCAAATTCTCAAAATAATAATCCGTTAGGTGTTATTAACATTCCATATGTTCAAGGGATTTCAGAAAACATAAGACGAATAGCTAAACACTATAATATAAAAACAGTATTTTCTTCGGGAAATACGATAAGAAGTTTTGTAACTAAAACAAAACCAGACAATCCCTCAAATAATAAGGAATGTATTTACCAAATCCCGTGTGAGTGTGGTAAATCATATGTAGGTGAAACGAAACGTCCTCTTCAGGTTATAGTAAATGAACATCTAAAAAGTACCCAATTAGGGGATATTGAAAAATCCGGTTTAGCAGATCATGCTTGGTCAAATGATCACAGGATTCAGTGGTCAGAAGCTAAAGTTTTACATAAGGAGTCGCATTGGCGAAAACGAAAGTTTATTGAAGCTGCGTATATAATGCAGAATAAAGAAGTTTTCAGTCAACCAAGCACGGACATACCAAACATATGGAAACCACTCCTTAAGGAAAACAGGCGTCTTAGGATTAAAAAAGGGGGCGGGCCGTCACACCTGACTGCACACCAAGTAGTATAAGTAGTAGCCTAGAGACTAGATTGTTTAGTTCACACTTGATAACGGTTAGAGATACTTACTAACCGAAACGTCGTGTTTTAAAATAAATAAAGACAATGGAAGTCCGAAATTTTATGTCTACACAATCATTGTCTACGAGTTTCAAACAAAGAATTGCTTCGAAATTAAGTAAAGGATTGACCTGTCCTTGTGGCTTAATGTGACATTGAACGAGCCCTTTGGAAGTAAGAGAAGACATTTGATTTAATCCGAATATTTCAGTGGTGTAACTTCGCCTAGGAAGATTAAGACGATGAATACACTTTTCACTGATGAATCCTGTCTGTGATCCAGAATCAAGCAGTGCCCTTACAGGTTGAAAATTTCCGCGACCGTCCATAACATCTATTTTGGCGGTGCATAAAAGAAAGGTACCTGAAGGTCCTGAGGTATTTAATGACACATGAAGATTATTGACAGGTGGTGTGTGAATGATAGGAATAGTATCTTGGCTTCCAGACTCTTTATTAGTTTCTAAGATGAGTTAAAGTGTGGTGCCTTTTACTATTGCAACTCCTGCATGAATATTTTGATTTGCACGTGTCTACCCCATGCGAGGGATGAAAACACGCTAGACATAGTTTTTTCTGCTTGACGAAAGATAGGCGATTGATAGGCGATAGGTCAAGAAATGTTTGACATTTCGAAAGCACGTGACCTTGATTACACCGGAAACATTTTATTCCCGTACTTGAATTAGTTGAGGTGCCAGCCAGTCCTATAAAAGGCGAATTGGGTGATTTATAGGTAGGCTTTTGCCCAAACTGATTTGGCATAGAATTTGACTTTTGATAGGTAGGCACCTTTTTGGGTGCTGTTGATTGAGGAAGTGATTCCAAAACTTTACATCTTTTTTCTAGAAATTGAAAAAGTGACTGAAAAGTGGGAATTTCGGCATTAGTATTGGCGTGACTCATTTCGAAATTTGAACGCGTCGGAATATCCAATTTTTCTGACAGAATGAAAAAAATAATAAAGTCCCAACTGTCAACGTCAAAGCTGTGATTTTAAAATTTCTAGGGATTCTGAAAAGGTGTCAATTAAATTACGCAATTCTTTAGCTGACTCGTTTTTTAATGTAGAGTTCATAATTGTGCTTAAAGCATTATTTGCGAGGTCTCGCTTGTTTTGATATCTATTGACTAATTTGTCGTAAGCAATTTTATAATTTTGATCAGACAAGCTAATCCCTGATATCAATTTTAAAGGCTCATCCTCGAGATATGAAAATAAATATTGAAGTTTTCGAACGTTACTTAGACTTTGATTTTGATCTATAATGTTATTAAAAAGATCGAAAAAGCCTGGCCATAATTTTTTATCACCTCGAAATATGGGAACACCTAACTCTTTGAGTTTTAAAGCTTCAGATTCGTTTTGACGAACATATGATCCCGAAAAGAATGGGGCCTCAACCGGAAATATTTCAGAGTAAACCCCTTTACACGCATAAAAATATTTACGAGCTTCTGAAAGGATCGCATCCTGCGTTTTAAACTCCTCGTCGTCCGAGTCGTCTATCAACATAATGACATCATTATGTGCCAGCATGCATTTATCGAAGGTTTCATTCAAATCGGAATACCTCACTTGAAACTCGTTTCTCGGTTTTGCGTCCGTTGCCGCGGTTTGTGAAAACACATAACACTCGGTGATCGCAGATAAAAAACCCTTGCGTTTTTGCACGGCTTTTTTGATAGACATGACTTTGAAATGACGAAATTCGGTAAATATTAACGCTAAATTAATGCTTCTGAAATAGAAAAATGACGAATTGTTTTAAATATCGAAATGGTATGGAACAAATCTAATCACAGAAATGTTGTTTGTTTGTTTTGATTGATTCTCGATTTTTGTTTACTGAAGTGACCACGCGGTAAACCCTGCGTTACCATAGCAGCGGACCGAAAACAGGTTATTTGCGCCAAAAAACCGAAGGTCGAACGAAAATCTACGGTTCAATACGATTGGCAAAATTCAAGGCCGTGTGGTCGCGGCGAAAATGTGAAAATGGCTGCCCTAAAATACCGTCGAATGGATTTAGTTTATTTACTCGGTCGGAGGAACACTTTATGTTTGCCCGCAGTTAGAAAAACGATAACTGCAATGGACTGTATATATTTTATTAAATGAAAGCGCGAACAAACATAAATTAATTGATATGTAAACACGAAATAAATAAGGTCGATAGGTTAATTGCTGTTACCCACACAACGGAAATCAGAAACAAAGTACTCACCAGTTTGCAGCCAATTTCTCCACGTTCCAGGGGCCCCTGATTGGATCTAGTGATGGCACCACGTAGCTGAAGGGCTGAAGTTTCTAGTTCTATGCTTCAGTACACCAAAATCGAGCACTTTCAAGTGTAGAAATTTGTAATAGTTGGAGAAAGTAATTAACACGCCATTTTTCTCGAGGCGGTAGAAAGCATCTCACTGATTCTTGGTGCGCATGTCAATCCATCCAATTGTGTGGTTTTAAAATTTAAAAACAACCGCGAAATTTAGCGGGAGCTAACACTAAGATATAACCAAATTGATGTGTGGAGTTAATTCTTTAAATAGGCAACCATATACAGGGTGACCCGATCTTAAGGGACCAAACTTTACCAGCGTGTTGGGCGTTCAAAAATAATTAAAAAAAGTCTATACAATATAGGTCGAAAAATGTTTTGTAAAGAAAATACAGGGTGTCAAAGTTTTCTTAAAAAAACGAAAAAAATTATTATCTAGAAAACTACCTTGGACAACAACTTTAAATTTGGTACAGAATAAAGGTTAATAGAGCTGCATACTTTTCTTTATAAAGCAACAATGTAAGCCCGCCACGAGCGTGCGCACGGGTGGTGACTTTTAGAATTTTTGAAGAAAAAAATGATACGCCAATGGATTTTTTTAAATTTTAAATTATTTTTGAGTTCACTGTCCAATTTAAGTAAAAAAATGTCACCTTACTTTTTTTCGTACAATGCTTCATTGTGGAGAAAAAAATTGAAAATGTTTAAATTTGTTGCAAAAAAAATAAAATAATTAAGTTATTGAATTGAAGAAACTACATAACTGGATTCTTTAATTTAATAGAGCAAGCAAAAATTTTGGTTTGCCAGGGGCGTGCGCACGGGTGGTGAGATTATTTGAAAAAACATGTTACGCCAATGGTTTTTTTTTGTTTTAAATTAATTTTTGAATTTACAGTCTAATTTAGGTTAAAAAATGTTTCTTTGCTTTTTTTTGTAGGATGCGTCGTCTTAAAGTTAAAAATAAAAATCGTTTTATCTGCACCTAAAGATTTTACCAATAAAAAAAAACAAAAAACAGCATTTTTCGTAAATCCCATAAAAAAGTCAAAGCTAGTAAAAAATTTTTAAATAAGGTAATAAGTAAATTAGTAGTAGATGGTAAATTTTTGTTCACGTTCAGTTCACTTTTTAAGTTCTTTATTTTGACGGTTGTTACGCTTCTTTGTTTGGTTGTTAATACACTTGTCAAAATTTGTCTTTTCATTTTAAAGCATTTGTAATATTAAAACCTGATACATAATGCCGTTAAATTTTACAAATGAAGAATATGCTGATATTCATTTTTATTATGGACGTGCAGCTGGAAATTCTCGTGCAGCCAGAATGTTATACGCCGAAGCATTTCCCAATAGACGCCTTCCACATCAGAGAGTATTTCAAAGAGTACACCAGAATTTAAGACAAACAGGAACTTTTCATGGAATAAGAGATCAAGAGAACAATCATGCTCCAGGACGACAGAATGCAATTTTGGCTCATTTTGACAACGACCCATCAACAAGCGTGAGAAGAGCTTCTAACGAGTTGCGCATTCCAAGAGAAATCATCCGAAGATCGTTGAAGTTTGACGGTAGACGTGCTTTTCATTTATCGCGTACCCAAGAATTACTTCCTGGAGATGCAGAAAGGCGTATCCAATTTTGTGAATGGTTTTCGCATGCCATTGAAGTTGACAGAAACTTTTCACAATTCATTTTGTGGACGGATGAAGCCATGTTTACACGATGTGGGATATTTAACATTCATAATACCCACCTTTGGGCACATGCAAATCCTTACGCAATGGTCGAAGATAATTTTCAAAATAGGTTTAGTGTTAATGTGTGGGTAGGGTTAATTGGGAATTCTCTCATAGGACCCCATTTTTTGCCACACAGAGTAAATGCACAAGTTTTTTGGATTTGCTTCAAAATCATTTGTTTAATTACTTGGATGAGCTACCCATTCTTACCCGAAGAAGAATGCAATTCCAATTGGATGGGTGCCCAGCCCATTTTGGCGTAGAAGTGCGTGATTGGCTAAACAATAATTATCCTAACCGATGGATAGGTAGAGGGGGCCCAACGGCTTGGCCTGCTAGGTCACCCGACCTCACCCCCCTAGATTTTTTTCTTTGGGGTACTTTGAAAGAAATGGTGTACAGAAACCCACCAAGAAACAGGGATGACCTCATAGCATCAATCCAAGCTTGTTGCAGAGCCATAACTCCAGCACAAATTGCTGCTGCTACCAGAGCAGTTCGACGAAGATGTACTAAATGCATTGAAGTGAGGGGCAACCATTTTGAAGCGTTTTTAAATTAATAAATAATAATCCATTTATTTGTGCAGTTTCTTTAATTTAAAAAATTTATTGGCTTAATTATTTTATTTTTTTTGCAACAAATTTAAACATTTTCAATTTTTTTCTCCACAATGAAGCATTGTACGAAAAAAAGTAAGGTGACATTTTTTTACTTAAATTGGACAGTGAACTCAAAAATAATTTAAAATTAAAAAAAAATCCATTGGCGTATCATTTTTTTCTTCAAAAATTCTAAAAGTCACCACCCGTGCGCACGCCCGTGGCTGGCCTACATTGTTGCTTTATAAAGAAAAGTATGCAGCTCTATTAACCTTTATTCTGTACCAAATTTAAAGTTGTTGTCCAAGGTAGTTTTCTAGATAATAATTTTTTTCGTTTTTTTTTAAGAAAACTTTGACACCCTGTATTTTCTTTACAAAGCATTTTTCTACCTATGTTGTATAGACTTTTTTTAATTATTTTTGAACGCCCCACACGCTGGTAAAGTTTGGTCCCTTAAGATCGGGTCACATAGGAAAATTTTAATAAACTAAATCTGTATAATAGTCTATGGACAAATCGGCCAAAAAGGGGGTTTCGTGTGCAAGTCGTGCCAACTTTTTGCCGATAAGCCAAGTTTGTTAAGGGCACTCCATAGTTCAGGTTTTGACTTGTTGTCATTCTGGTAAATGCGTTTTTTTAATGATATGGCCCCCACCACTTTTTTTTGCACGATACTTTTTAAAACGATTTATCTTTCTTAAAAATAGTCGTAGAGGGTTGCAAAAAATGGCAAATGAATCAGTAAACATCCGCAATAAAATAACTTTCTATTATATTTTTCAAAATTTTGCTTCGGTTTTTTAGAAAAAATAAAATAACTGAATTTTTACTTTTTTTTTGTATAGCGTCTAAAGTTTAACCTACATTTTTAACAACACCAAAGCAAAATTTTAAAAAAAAGTTTAAATAAAAGTTATAAAATGAACATTTTTATAGATGTATAGATAGATAGATTTGTTTCAATAAAAAAACAATTTGTTGTCACCAAAACGACTACCGAAGGTGTATTACCGTACGCGGACGCCTATAAAGGCGGCGCGCGGCTTTGCGTAGCTGAGGCGTCTAGTAAAACAGGTGATTTCTATTATTATTTTGTTTGATGGACATCAAACAACGTTGTTATTGTTGTTTTTGAAAGTGAATATCAATCGACGAAAGTTTTTACAATATAGTGCAGGTGCTTGAGGTAGTTGAGTATGCAAAATATGAGGACCGCAGTTTGACACTGGATCCTAGCTGAGAATAGGTCACAGACTAACGATTTGGATGTTGCTGGACAAGTGTTTGGTCCAATTTTTTTTATCCCCCCTCCTTATATAGTCGTGTTCGAATTTCTAAAAATGTAACTAAGTTGACGCCCTAAAGACACAATGACATAGAAATGGATCAAAAATGTGTAAAATCTAATTTAAAAATAAAATTATATTAGTTATTTAAATTTTAGCTGCAAAATCACCCAAAACCCCCCAGAATCCCCAAATCCTAAATTTTTTAGATTTTTTCAAATGTTTTTAAAAACTAAGCTTACTGAAAAGTATGTACTTATCTTTATTGTAGACCATAAAATGTCCTTTTCAACAATGTATAAGTCAGTGGGGTACGACTAATGATAAACTCTTCAGCGGCTTCCGTTTATTAAGAAAATATAAAAAAATTAAAGAAACTACATAGGTTTTACCCGATTATTTTAAAAACCAAGCTCTCTATCAAAAATTGTGACCTATAGTCGATTGTAGACAATAAAATGTCTTTTTAAACTGTATAATAGTGTAAGATTTATCTTCAGATTTAAACTTCACAGACCTGTGTAACTTAAATCAATTTTTACAAATCACCAAATTAATTACGTTACAAATTTTTTCCAATTTTCTCATAAACTAAGCTTAATTGACAAAAATGTGTTTTATACTTTATAGTACGAAATAAAATTTTATTTTTAACAATGTGTAAGTCAGTGGGGTTTATTTAATGACAAACCCTTCAGCGACGTTCGTATATGGGGGTCAATTAAAAAATAAAATCATTTTTGTCGCATGTTTCACCCGATTTTTTTTGAACGTAAAAAAAAATCATTTTTTTAAAAGTATTTTTTTAATACATTTTAAATCAAGTAATTTAAACTTTGTTGTATTAGAATCGGATAAAAAATAAAAAAGATACAATTTGTTTTTAAATATGCTTTTCCGCCATATTGAATCCGCCATATTTAAAAAAAGGCGCGATTATCACAATGACAATAAGTCAAAACCTGATCTGCTAGGTATGTTAAACTAATTTAAGTTACTTTCAAAAAGTTCTTATGGTTTTCATAAAAAGCATAATTTTTAAATATACCCCAAAGACCCCTATTTTTTTCCAGTTATTTGGAAATAACTTAAAAACTAATTAACGCATTGGAACACTTGAACCAGATTTAAATAAAGAATCAAATCTTCTTTATATAAATTTATTTTTTCTAGCTTCAATAGTTTTAAAAATAAAATTAAAAAAAATTAAATAAAAATTGCTATTTTTTTTAATTTTTTTTATTTTTTTGACAAATATAAGAAAATACATACCTTTTGACCAATACATTTTTAAATGCATTACAAAGCAATTATTTTAAACTTTGTTCCATGAAAATCGGATAAGAAATAAAAAAGTTACAATTTTTTTAAAGATACGCCTTTCCGCCATTTTGAATGCGCCATATTTTTCAAAAAACGCATTTACCAGAGTGACAAGAAGTCAAAACCTGATATATGGTATGCCCTTAACAAAGTTAGCTTATCGGCAGAAAGTTGGCACGACTTGCACACGAAACTTGATTTGTCCATAGACTATAAGACAGGTACAACCTAAAGTTCACTTCAAAGTTGCATTTCTGCATAATAATTATTAATAATTATCTACTGAAACTTTAGTACTATTTGACTGTATCTAACTTAGATACAAACCGGGGAAAAAGAAAATTTTAATATTTTGGTCATATATAAATAAATTTAAAAAAAATAAATAGCTATCTATAATAGCAAATATATAATATAATATATAATAATATGTATGTAGCTGTGTTAGATGTCTAGTCCAATCTAATGACCGCTTATGGTAACAAAGAATCCCAAAAGAAGCATTACGCACTAGTCAAACTGGCTTAATGAGCTTTGAAAACCAGCTATTTAAAATAAAATCGGACAAGAAGCAAACTAACGACTAGTCTATCATAATCTGGATTTTAAAAAACCATAAAATAAATATATTTATAGGCACACATTACATAGATGTGGTGACCCTATAAGCAAATAAAATATAACCAAAATATTATTCATACCAGAAATCCATACTAGATTTTTCCAGTTAAACCAAGGTTATGCCAATAAAGAATCATATCCCTAATACCGGTATTGAAAAATAATTGTTAAAAGAAAATTGTAAAAAAATATAAAAAATAGCAAACTTAAGCAAACCCTATAAAAATTCCCGGTCTTAAAAATTTTTTATAAAAAATACAGATTATGCTACAACATATTTAAATATGAAATAAAGAAATATGTCGAGTTGCCTACAGCATATTTCTTAAGATTTTATTAAAAAAAACTAATTAATCATATTTCTATGAAAAGAAAATTAAAACATAAAAATTTCCAACATGGTTATGTTATAACATAATTTTACGGTACCTTTCTCGATAACAGCCAAACGAAAAAAGGGGCGAGATTTCTCCCAAAATTTTACAAAAGCCTGGCAACAAAATCTTTAACTAATCATATCATTAAAAATTAAAAATCCCTTTCTGGGAGGAAAACCAATAAACAGGCCACATTCATTTTGCACAAAACGACCGACAGATTCTATTTTGGATTATTTCACTAAAATTTAAAATAATTAGGTATTCTTCCTGTAAAAAACAAAAACAAATATAAAACCAAATCAAAATTCCACAAGTATTAATAACAGCTGATTATGTCAGGTTGCATAACCACTCTGTACTGTAGTCAATATGTATAAACAATGGCAATCTTTGTTTTTCAACTTATAGAAAAGGAAAATAATTACTCGCTATATTTATAAATAAATCAAATTTATAAACGCCTAAAAAACATCAATACACACCACTCAAACGTACTAAAAACCTTGATAATATGAATACTGTAATAAGATAAATTTATTGATCAGGCATTTATTATAAGTTCACTGAGTCTGCGCTAGATGTCGCAAGGAGTTTCTTTTATTTTTAAATATTTATGAAACAAAAGGTTAAGAAAAATGTTAATTTTTTCCGTAACAAAGACAACTTCTAGACAAATATTGTTTTTATAAAAAAAGTTTTGTATATCTTTTTATTTAATCTTAATCAAACAAGTTTCATGGCTAATCGGGCAAAAAGGAGTTTTTTGTTTCCCTTATATTTTTCCGTTTGTTACCTTGAAAGCTTAACCTCACGGGGGTCCAAGATCTAATGGACACCTAATAAGTGTTGACAGTTAACCGTTTCGTCCTTATGGGACTCCTCAGAACACTGCTGGTCAAGTGACAAATCTTGCGAAGTTAATCAGACGGTTTTGTCTCTAATTACTACTCGTATCTCGGTAGATGGCGCCTCTTGCTATAGTTCGCTCACTAGTTTCATTTAATTAGAGACAAAACCGTCTGATTAACTTCGCAAGATTTGTCACTTGACCAGCAGTGTTCTGAGGAGTCCCATAAGGACGAAACGGTTAACTGTCAACACTTATTAGGTGTCCATTAGATCTTGGACCCCCGTGAGGTTAAGCTTTCAAGCTACCCACGGAAAAATATAAGGGAAACAAAAAACTTCTTTTTGCCCGATTAGCCATGAAACATGTTTGATTTTTAAATTCACGGGTACGAAATTTCACGTTTGTTAGTATTATTTGGCTTAAAAATTCCGTTGATTGACGCTCACTGTCTTGATGACGGGTAAAAATGCAAAATGCGTTGAACCGGCCTGAAAAGACAAAGAGCTGTCGTAGGTCACGGACTATAGTTGTTTTCTTTTATTTGCATTCGATCTTTTCATTGATCGATATTGTATAGCAGTGTTTTTCCCTGCTTTTGGTTTTTTGTTTCTCTCGCATCTCGGTAGATGGCGCCTCTTGCTATAGTTCGCTCACTAATTACATTTAATTAAAGACAAAACCGTCTGATTAACTTCGCAAGATTTGTCACTTGACCAGCAGTGTTCTGAGGAGTCCCATAAGGACGAAACGGTTAACTGTCAACACTTATTAGGTGTCCATTAGATCTTGCACCCCCGTGAGGTTAAGCTTTCAAGCTACCCACGAAAAAATATAAGGGAAACAAAAAACTCCTTTTTGCCCGATTAGCCATGAAACTTGTTTGATTTTTAAATTCACGGGTACGAAATTTCACGTTTGTTTAATCTTAATGATAATCCAATTTTTGTAATTTATGTAGTCGTATTCGAAACTAACTAGATAAACTTATTATATATTTAAACTAAATATTTCAAAGTTTGAAACCTGCCTTTATTTCTACCTACATATTTTCAGGTGGAATGTGTAACAAAATACGATCAAACAAGTTTTCGTGGCAAATCGGGTAAAAATAAGTTTTTGTTTTTCTCATATTTTTCCGTGGGTAGCTCGAAAGCTTAACCTCACGAGGGTCCAAGATCTAATCGACACCTAATAAGTGTTGACAGTTAACTGTTTCGTCCTTATGGGACTCTTCAGAACACTGCTTGGTCAGTAAATTGCGAAGTAAATTAAATGGTTTTGTCTCTAATCCTATGTCTATAGTAAGAACATCCCAGGGTCACTGCATCCTGGACGCCTGGCGTCTCCCAGAGTTAGCGACACGAGTGTCAAAACCGTACTCAAAATTCCATAGACGTTCGTGAAAAATGCTAATTTTTATAAAGTCTGAAAAATAAAAAATATCAAAACAATATGTTCCTTGAGTTTTTGGGTTACGAATATTTATTGTAGGTATATTTTTTGTTAAAAACCATTTTCTTTTAAATATTATTTGTGTTTTTTGTATAAAAACAATACGTAATAATTAAACAAACAGACAGAAATACATTTGTATGTTAAATGTTTATTAATACTATATAATATATCAAAGGACATAATAAAACTTTAATAACAAGGTTTATAAGCAATTTTTTGCATTGTTTAGTTTATTTTTCAAGTTTTTTTTCACTTCTTATCCCGATTTTTACATTTGATCAAAAGACAAAAAAAGCCCAAAAACAGTTCGAGTTTTAGTAACGATAGTCTTTAATTACTAATAATTGTGTAGTTGATTCATATAAATATCTTAATATTATTTTTCGAAAGCACAAACGAAAATCATTTTCTTCAAACCGAAAATTGTTCGAAAACATTTTCTTCGAACAAAAGATTATTCGAAAACGTTTTCTTCAAAAGGCAAATTGTTCGAAAACGTTTTCTTCAAACAAAAATTTTTCGAAATCATTTTCTTTGAACGAAAATTTGTTCGAAAATATTATTTTAAAATGGAAATTTGTTCAGAAACAATTCTTTAACAACAAATTTTTCGAAAAAAATTTTTTTGACCTGGCTTGCCAAACTTAACACAACTCATATAGTTCGACTAATGGGGTCTTTTTCTAACAATTTTTGGAAACAAAAACTTCCCTGACTTCTTTCCCGGGATCCTAGAGGGTGTGAAACCAAACCGAACCAACCGAAACCTATTTCCGAAAAATGATTTGCCTAAATTAACTTTCCGGTCCTCATTTTGGAAGATTGAAATCGGTGTTACTCTAACCTTTCTCAATTGAGCACATCAGGAGGTATCTGGACCGGTTGGGATACGTTTGCGAACAATTGACAAAGTTTAGGAAAATACCAATTTACATCTTCCAAAAGGAGGAAAGTAGACAAATTTTCAGACAGTTTACGATCCCGGAAAAGATGGGTTTTTTTAAAAAATATGTTAGAAAGACCTTGCCTTAGTCAAACTATATGAATTGTGTTAGGTTTGGAAATCCAGGTCTAAAGCGTCTTTTTTCGAAAAACTTGCTTTCGAAGAAAATGTCTTCTATTCGAAGAAAATGTTTTTAAACAACTATTGCTTACGAATAAATTTCCGTTCAAAAACAAATTTCCGTTCAAAGAAATGGTGTTCGAACAAATTTTCGTTTGAAAAAAAATGATTTCGAACAAATTTCCGCTTGAAAAATTTTTTTCGAACAAATTTCCGTTTGAAAAAAATGTTTTCGAACAAATTTTCGATGAAAGAAAATTTTTTCGAATAATTTTCCGTTTAAGAAATGGTTTTCGAACAAATTTCTGTTCAAAAAAAATGTTTTCGAACAAATTTCCATTAGAAGAAATTGTTTTCATAAAAATTTCCGTTCAAAGAAAATGTTTTCGAACAAAGTTCTGCGATCCATCATGTTGCTACCCAAAAAAATACCTAGAGATGGTAAATAAAAATTCTTAGACCTTGAGTTTTTATTGGATGTTGATTTTTTAAAAGTTTTCTATGAGTGTATGTGTACCCTGTATGTCTCTTACTTCTACTTTGTTTTGCAATCATTACAGTGTAGCTACTTTCGATCTTTGTTTGGACCTTTTGTTTTTCAATCTTTTGTATTTTCGACCTTTTGTACTTTCGAACTTTTGTATTTTCGACTTTTTGTACTTTCGACCTTTTCTTCGCCGCCCGCTTTTTTTAAACACTAATAAAAATAATAGTAGGTACATTATAAACCTTGGGCGTACAGTGTTTACTTTTAATCCCACGGCGGGAATTTTCATGCCCGACCGGATGGAGGGCTATAATTTTCTAAGTGACTTAAAGGGACTTTAATGCCAAGGTTTATTTTTATATACTATAAAAATAATAATAATCATAAACTAAATAAATAGGTAATAAGCCACTTACCGTACTGTAGTTTTAGCACGTCAACCCCCCCCGTATATAATAAAACAGTAGACAGTGATAATTGGCATGGCATTACATTAAATAAAAGTCAGTCAGATGCTAACAAACAATGTGGAAAAAATAATATTTATTTCATAACAAACTAAATAAGTTTAGTCGAGAAAAAGTTCGAATTACATTTTGCGAAGATGCAACAAACAAGGGACCAAAGAATAAAGCATATTCTTACTTTGAGATGGGCATGGAAAAGGCCATCGATGCAATAAACAGACTCTCGAAAATTTCACCGTTTCCTGGTTTACATTCTGGAGAAGCCTAGAAAGTTAAATGCTTCGTTTATATGGAAGCAATATTCTATGCCGAAGGATACAATAACAATCGAAACGAACCAAGTCATCAGCACTGTACAGTAAGCTTACGGCAAGCTGGAAGCAGCAAAATAATCGTTATCATGTATATATCTTGATTCCTTTTTATCTTTTGTATTATGATAAAATAAAAAACTCTGCCAATCTATGGGCACCTAAGCTCACACTAGGTACTATAGTTATAGTGTACGCGTGAGCTAATATAACTAAACTGAAATATATTTTATTGAACTCCGGACTCAATTACCTTTCGTTTGATACCACACAAGCCATGTTTTGACTTAAACTCTAATTTTTGAAATCTACCCCCACCCTTTAAAAAAAACTAAAATGTATTTTGTTTAACTCCAGACTCAATTACCTTTCGTTTGATAACACACACGCCATATTTTCACTTAAAATCAAATTTTTCAAATCTACCTCCACACTTTTTTTAACTAAAGTTTATTTTTTATAACTCCAGACTCAATTACCTTTCGTTTGATATCACACACGCCGTATTTTAACATAAACTCTAATTTTTGAAATCTACCCCCACCCTTTTATTTGGCTTGTGCTCGGTGGATTTTGTTCATTTTTAAATGGGACCATCCCGACCCAAGACTCAGCCTAGGTACCAAATTTCATTAAAATCTGGCAAGCGGTTCAGACAGACAGACAGAGAGACAGACAGACGGCGCAACAAAAAAGTTTCAAAATCATCTGAAACGCAAAGTAATATAAAAAATGTTGAAATCGGAGCAACTTTTTTTTTCTTGAAAGAATTAGGATCACTATAGCTCACACTACTATAGTATAGTATATGTGTGAGCTAATAATCCAAAAACCTATATTTTGCCTTTATCGTTTTAAAAAAATTACTTTTAATCACTGGGAACAAGAAATACTACCTTAGCCGATGAAAAAAAGGATTAAACGTTCACTTTTATTTCCTAGAGAGCATAAAAAATTTATTAAATGATACAAAACCCAACATAATAGTTTTCTATAGTATAGAATATATATGAAACATGTAAATTATATATTTGGTTTCTTGCGCTGTGTGGGTCCCAACACAGGGTCCTAATAAATATTGAAATCATAAAAAACTTAGTTTTTTTAGGTTTGTTTATTTGGACAGTCAAATTTATATACCGGGTGTGACGGACAGTTATTTACGTAACATTTGTAAACCCTTTAATTTTTTTGAACATAAAAAAGCTACGCTTCTAACAGTGTCAGATTTGCGTCAAAGATTATAGATTATAATTTGCGTTTTTCGTAAATGAGGTTATGTTTGGTGTCGCTACCCCTGGAGACGCCAGGCTTCCAGGATGCAGTGACCCTAAGAAAATCCTTGCAAGAAGCGCCATCTACAGAAATACGAGAGAAACTAGAACAATAGCAGGCGAGAAAAAGTGCTATATATAAAAAGATCGATTGCAAAGAAAAAGAAAACACTTTCGTGACCTACCACAGCTCTTCTGTATTTCAGGCCAGAGCAACGCGTTTTTACCCACCATCAGACGCGAGCGTAATATCAGCGGAATTTTTACGCCAAATAATACTAACTAATAAACGTGAATCTTAGTACCCGTAAATTTAAAAATCAAACAAGTTTTCATGGCTTATCGGGTAAAAAGAAGTTTTTGTTTCTCTCATCTTTTTCCGTGGGTACCTCGAAAGCTTAACCTCACGGGGGTCCAAGGTCTAATGGACACCTAATAAGTGTTGACAGTTAACTGTTTCATCCTTAGGGGACTCCTCACGATCAAAGACAACGATCACTCTATTAAAAAAAAGAACTTGTTTAGTACTAGTAATAGGAAACACTCGGGCGAAAGAGATATAAGGATTTTATTGACAAAGCCAATATTTTAATGCTAAAATACAATTAAAAGTAAAGAAACTATCCGTCTCCGATTTAACAATCTCTTTAAAAGAATAGAGATCCTACAGACAATTAACAGTTTTAGAATCATTTAAATTAAGTAAAGTTAAAAAAAGATAACATAAAAAGTAAAATAAACAAACAGACATACTTTAGTTTTCAAAATTTATTTCTTCAATATTGTTTATTATTTTTTTTAGTTCGTAATTCTCTGTTCAATTTTAGAAATGGTTTTCCTTCAGGTAAAACGGTTTATTTTAAACAACGCATAACACTGGATTTAAAGATTTTTGCTTTTATTAAATACTGAGTCTTTTTTGCGTGTTTTTGCGTGAAGTGAATAACGAAATAATATTCAAGTTAGTCAGAAAAAAATTAGCTAAATCACTACACACCCATTACACACCAGAAATCGTTTTTGCCAAAGCTCGGCCGAACGGACGAAAGGAACATAATGTATGGACCACTAAGGGCCCTTTATTGTTGAAAGGCCTGAAGGAATTGTTAACCACAACAAAAACTTTAAACATTAAAAGGGTATATTTTGTAAGCCACTACACAAAAGTTTAACCTCAAGCATCTTTTATTGATTTTTTACTGCGTATCCGTGTTTGAACCGAACCGAACCGAACCTAATCAAAATGAAAAGAAACTGTAATTAAACCCAGTACTCATATTATCTACCGGGCAAAAAACACGGACAAAATGTGTTTTATTATAACTTTTGAGCTATACTACCAATGTTATCGTTAATGGAACAGACCGAACTTTGGAGAAAATTGATAAGCCTTTCGAGCCGAAAGATGTTTTTTAAATTATTAAATCTAAGGTGGTTGACAGAATCAATCTTGCCCTTTTCAAAGAGACTTATTTATTCTTGCATTCCGGAAATTTTTTGGAATTCTAAAAAACGCCCTGTTTTCGCCACCCTAGTTACCAATCATTAAAATTCGTTTAGTGGATTCCGATACATTAATTTTAACTAGTTGCGAATCATTAAAATCGGTTTAGTGGTTCTCGAAAAATTAATCCTGATCAATAGGGAACTTGCCCATTTTTTTTTTATTTTACTAAAATGTGTGTTTATGTATGAAAACGCATTGTACTGTTAGCTCCCGCTAAATTTCGCGGTTGTTTTTAATTTTAAAACCACACAATTGGATGACGGACAGAGTACATTTTCGCGCATTTCGACATGCGCACCAACAATCAGTGAGATCCTTTTCTACCGCCTCGAGAAAATGGCGTGTTAATTTACGTTCTCCAACTATTACAATTTTCTACACTTGAAAGTGCTCGATTTTGGTGTACTGAAGCATAGAACTGGAAACTTCAGCCCTTCTGCTACGTGGTGCCATCATTAGATCCAGACAGGGGCCTCTTGGAACGTGGAGAAATTGGCTGCAAACTGGTGAGTGCTTCGTTTCTGATTTCCGTTGTGTGGTACCAGCAATTAACTGTGGACCTTTTGATTATTTCATGATTTCATATCAATATATTTATGTTTGTTCGCGCATTCATTAAATAAAATATATACAGTCCACTGCAGTTATCGTTTTTCTACCTGCGGGCAAACATAAGTGGTCCTTCGAGCCTGATCCCGGCGGAGACGGTCAAGTGCGTGTTGTGACGGTACGAACGGCTACCGGTGTTTACAAGCGGCCAGTTGTAAAACTGTGCCTCTTGCCGAATTAAAACTAATTTTCATTTTTCTACCTATTACCGGGTATTACAATAGGTTTTTCTTTATTTTTATTTTTTTTTTGAATTTTTGTTTGTTTGTTTTGCCTTTTTCGGGTTTCGTTATCTCTAAATAAACTTACGATACTTATCTTTTTTCATTCATTCATATTTATCGGTCGATCATTTTTCTTATATCTATATCTGTCCGCTGCTATGGTAACCGCGTGGTCGTTTCAGTAAACAAAAATCGAGAATAAATCAAAACAAACAAACAACATTTCTCATTTCTGTGATTAGTTGTGTTCCATATCATTTCGATATTATCAATTTAAAACAATTTTCATCAATTGCGATAAATTAGTGCATATTTTCGACAATTCGTCATTTTTCTATTTCAGAAGCATTAATTTAGCGTTAATTGTATATTTACCGACAATTTCGTCATTTCAAAGGTAAAATCATGTCTATCAAAAAAGCCGTGCAAAAACGCAAGGGTTTTTTATCTGCGATCACCGAGTGTTATTTGTTTTCACAGACCGCGGAAACGGACGCAAAAGCGAGAAACGAGTTTCAAGTGAGGTATTCCGATTTGGATGAAACCTTTGATAAATGCATGCTGGCACATAATGATGTCATTATGTTGATAGACGACTCGGACGACGAGGAGTTTAAAACGCAAGATGCGATCCTTTCAGAAGCTCGTAAATATTTTTAAGCGTGTAAGGGGGCTTACTCTGAAATATTTCCGGTTGAGGCCCCAACCTTTTCGGGATCATATGTTCGTCAGAACGAATCTGAAACTCCAAAACTCAAAGAGTTAGGTATTTCCATATTTCGAGGTGATAAAAAAATATGGCCAAGCTTTTTCGATCTTTTTAATAACATTATAGATCAAAATCAAAGTCTAAGTAACGTTCGAAAACTTCAATATTAATTTTCATATCTCGAGGATGAGCCTTTAAAATTGATATCAGGGATTAGCTTATCTGATCAAAATTATAAAATTGCTTACGACAAATTAGTCAATAGATATCAAAACAAGCGAGACCTCGCAAATAATGCTTTAAGCACAATTATGAACTCTACCTTAAAAAACGAGTCAGCTAAAGAATTGCGTAATTTTATTGACACCTTTTCAGAATCTCTAGAAATTTTAAAATCACTTAGCTTTGACGTTGACAGTTGGGATTTTTTTCATTTTGTTAGAAAAATTGGATATTCCGACGCGTTCAAATTTCGAAATGAGTCACGCCAATACTAATACCGAAATTCCCACTTTTCAGTCACTTTTTCAATTTCAAGAAAAAAGATGTAAAGTTTTGGAATCACTTCCTCAATCAACAGCACCCAAAAAGGTGTCTACCTATCAAAAATTAAATTCTATGCAAAATCAGTTTGGGCAAAAGCCTACCTATCAAAAATCAAATTCTATGCCAAATCAGTTTGGGCAAAAGCCTACCTATAAATCATCCAATTCGCCTTTTATAGGACTGGCTGGCACCTCAACTAAATCAAGTACGGGAATAAAATGTTTCCGGTGTAATCAAGGTCACGTGCTTTCGAAATGTCAAACATTTCTTGACCTCTCACCTATCGATCGCCTATCTTTCGTCAAGCAGAAAAAATTATGTCTAGCGTGTTTTCATCCCTCGCATGGGGTAGACATGTGCAAATCAAAATATTCAAGCAGGACTTGCAATAGTAAAAGGCACCACACTTTAACTCATATCTTAGAAACTATTAAAGAGTCTGGAAGCCAAGATACTAGTCCTGTCATTCACACACCACCTATCAATAATCTTCATGTGTCATTAAATACCTCAGGACCTTCAAGTACCTTTCTTTTATGCACCGCCATAGTAGATGTTATGGACGGTTGCGGAAATTTTCAACCTGTGAGGGCACTGCTTGATTCTGGATCACAGACAGGATTCATCAGTGAAAAGTGTATTCAGCGTCTTAATCTTCCTAGGCGAAGTTACACCACTGAAATATTCGGATTAAATCAAATGTCTTCTTCTACTTCCAAAGGGCTCGTTCAATCTCACATCAAGCCACAAGGACAGGTCACTCCTTTACTTAATTTCGAAGCAATTGTCGTTCCACAACTATGTTCCAATATGCCTACATTTACTTTGAACGATAATCAGTGGAAACACTTGGAAAACCTTAAACTTGCCGACCCATCTTATTTCAAATCTAGACCTGTGGACCTAGTTATTGGTTGCGAGCTATTCGCACAGATATTCAAGGAGAGCAGGGTTCTTGGACAAATAGGGCAACCTTCAGCCCTTGAAACCATCCTTGGCTGGGTCGTCATGGGAAAAGTGGACGAAGTAGGTAGTCTTACGGAACGAACCAGTTGCTTTTTAACGAGTCATTCACCTCCGTTAGAGGTCATTATCCCTAGGTTTTGGGAAATCGAACATTTGCCTAAAAAACAAATCTTATCAAAGGAAGAAAAACAAGCGGAATCAATTTTTACTGCGAGTTTCGTACGACAACCGAGCGGTAGATTCATGGTAGATCTTCCGTTTAAAGATAAAATAAACCCTGACCTAGGAAATACTTATCCGCAAGCTTATCGTAGATTTTTACTTCTAGAAAATAGATTACTCAAAAATCCTGATCTGTACACTGCCTATTCTAGTTTCATGCAAGACTATATCGATTCCAATCATATGAGTCTAGTTTTACCTAGTCAACCAAAAGTCGACGTATCATGTTTTTTGGCACATCATTGCGTACTAAAGCCGGAAAGCTTAACTACAAAATTAAGGGTAGTCTGGGATTGTTCGGCAGTCACCCCAAAGAATATTAGTCTCAATGACACGTTGTTATCTGGACCGAAACTTCAAAAGGATATTGCTTCTTTACTCCTTACGTTTCGTCTTAATCCTATTGCCTACATTGCTGATATCAAACAGATGTTCCGTCAAGTCCTTATCAATCCTTATCACCGTCCTTATCAAAGGATATTGTGGAGGTTTTCTCCACAGGACCCACTTTCAATGTGGGAACTTTCTACTGTCACTTTTGGCATGACATGCCCACCTTTTCTAGCCATGCGTACCTTAAATGAGCTGGCAGAGAGAGAAAAGGAACGTTTTACTATGGCTAGTACTGTTCTAAAAACGTCAATTTACATCGACGATATCTTGGGAACTAGCCCTATGCTTTCTGAAGCTCTTTCCCTTCAAACGGAACTCAATGATTTGTTGAAGTCGGGAGGATTTGAACTTAAAAAATGGGCAAGCAATTGTCCTGAGTTATTGGCAACATTGCCAGAATCCGATCGTCAAATGCCTCTCTCTTTTGACAAGGATGAACCACACTTTATCAAAGTTTTAGGCCTTCAATGGCATCCAAAAAACGACATTTTTTCTTATCAATGCCAAATGAAGGACAAACCCCCAACTAAACGTTCTATTTTATCTATCATAGGAACAATCTTCGATCCCTTAGGTTTTCTTTGTCCCTTGTTGCTACAAGCAAAATTTATTTTGCAACAGTTGTGGATATCGAAAATAGGCTGGGACGAAGAACCAGATTCTTCTATTATCGACTCTTGCAACAAACTTCGTTCTCAATTACCCCGACAAATCAAACTGTCAAAAACCAATACCTGTCAAATCATCGGCTTCTGTGACGCTTCAATTCGAGGCTACGCAGGCGTCGTATATTTTCGTGTAGAAGAGGAAAACAATATATCTGTTTCTCTCATATCTGCAAAATCTAGGGTCGCGCCTATAAAGTCACAAACTTTGGCTAGGCTAGAACTCCTAGGCGCATTTCTTTTAAGCGAATTAATTGACTTCGTCTTATCTAGCTATGAAGGAAAAATAACTTTTACAAATATCGTTACTTTCTGCGATTCGCAAGTCGTAAAGTAAAAATGCAAAATGCGTTGATCCGGCCTGAAAAGACAAAGAGCTGTCGTAGGTCACGGACTATAGTTGTTTTCTTTTATTTGCATTCGATCTTTTCATTGATCGATATTGTATAGCAGTGTTTTTCCCTGCTTTTGGTTTTTTGTTTCTATCGTATCTCGGTAGATGGCGCCTCTTGCTATAGTTCGCTCACTAATTACATTTAATTAGAGACAAAACCGTCTGATTAACTTTGCAAGATTTGTCACTTGACCAGCAGTGTTCTGAGGAGTCCCATAAGGACGAAACGGTTAACTGTCAACACTTATTAGGTGTCCATTAGATCTTGGACCCCCGTGAGGTTAAGCTTTCAAGCTACCCACGGAAAAATATAAGGGAAACAAAAAACTCCTTTTTGCCCGATTAGCCATGAAACTTGTTTGATTTTTAAATTCACGGGTATGAAATTTCACGTTTGTTAGTTTTATTTGGCTTAAAAATTCCGTTGATTGACGCTCACTGTCTTGATGACGGGTAAAAATGCAAAATGCGTTGATCCGGCCTGAAAAGACAAAGAGCTGTCGTAGGTCACGGACTATAGTTGTTTTCTTTTATTTGCATTCGACCTTTTCATTGATCGATATTGTATAGCAGTGTTTTTCCCTGCTTTTGGTTTTTTGTTTCTATCGTATCTCGGTAGATGGCGCCTCTTGCTATAGTTCGCTCACTAATTACATTTAATTAGAGACAAAACCGTCTGATTAACTTCGCAAGATTTGTCACTTGACCAGCAGTGTTCTGAGGAGTCCCATAAGGACGAAACGGTTAACTGTCAACACTTATTAGGTGTCCATTAGATCTTGGACCCCCGTGAGGTTAAGCTTTCAAGCTACCCACGGAAAAATATAAGGGAAACAAAAAACTCCTTTTTGCCCGATTAGCCATGAAACTTGTTTGATTTTTAAATTCACGGGTATGAAATTTCACGTTTGTTAGTATTATTTGGCTTAAAAATTCCGTTGATTGACGCTCACTGTCTTGATGACGGGTAAAAATGCAAAATGCGTTGATCCGGCCTGAAAAGACAAAGAGCTGTCGTAGGTCACGGACTATAGTTGTTTTCATTTATTTGCATTCCATCTTTTCATTGATCGATATTGTATAGCAGTGTTTTTCCCTGCTTTTGGTTTTTTGTTTCTATCGTATCTCGGTAGATGGCGCCTCTTGCTATAGTTCGCTCACTAATTACATTTAATTAGAGACAAAACCGTCTGATTAACTTCGCAAGATTTGTCACTTGACCAGCAGTGTTCTGAGGAGTCCCATAAGGACGAAACGGTTAACTGTCAACACTTATTAGGTGTCCATTAGATCTTGGACCCCCGTGAGGTTAAGCTTTCAAGCTACCCACGGAAAAATATAAGGGAAACAAAAAACTCCTTTTTGCCCGATTAGCCATGAAACTTGTTTGATTTTTAAATTCACGGGTATGAAATTTCACGTTTGTTAGTATTATTTGGCATAAAAATTCCGTTGATTGACGCTCACCGTCTTGATGACGGGTAAAAATGCAAAATGCGTTGATCCGGCCTGAAAAGACAAAGAGCTGTCGTAGGTCACGGACTATAGTTGTTTTCATTTATTTGCATTCGATCTTTTCATTGATCGATATTGTATAGCAGTGTTTTCCCTGCTTTTGGTTTTTTGTTTCTATCGTATCTCGGTAGATGGCGCCTCTTGCTATAGTTCGCTCACTAATTACATTTAATTAGAGACAAAACCGTCTGATTAACTTCGCAAGATTTGTCACTTGACCAGCAGTGTTCTGAGGACTCCCATAAGGACGAAACGGTTAACTGTCAACACTTATTAGGTGTCCATTAGATCTTGGACCCCCGTGAGGTTAAGCTTTCAAGCTACCCACGGAAAAATATAAGGGAAACAAAAAACTCCTTTTTGCCCGATTAGCCATGAAACTTGTTTGATTTTTAAATTCACGGGTATGAAATTTCACGTTTGTTAGTATTATTTGGCATAAAAATTCCGTTGATTGACGCTCACCGTCTTGATGACGGGTAAAAATGCAAAATGCGTTGATCCGGCCTGAAAAGACAAAGAGCTGTCGTAGGTCACGGACTATAGTTGTTTTCATTTATTTGCATTCGATCTTTTCATTGATCGATATTGTATAGCAGTGTTTTTCCCTGCTTTTGGTTTTTTGTTTCTATCGTATCTCGGTAGATGGCGCCTCTTGCTATAGTTCGCTCACTAATTACATTTAATTAGAGACAAAACCGTCTGATTAACTTCGCAAGATTTGTCACTTGACCAGCAGTGTTCTGAGGACTCCCATAAGGACGAAACGGTTAACTGTCAACACTTATTAGGTGTCCATTAGATCTTGGACCCCCGTGAGGTTAAGCTTTCAAGCTACCCCCGGAAAAATATAAGGGAAACAAAAAACTCCTTTTTGCCCGATTAGCCATGAAACTTGAAATTTCACGTTTGTTAGTATTATTTGGCTTAAAAATTCCGTTGATTGACGCTCACTGTCTTGATGACGGGTAAAAATGCAAAATACGTTGATCCGGCCTGAAAAGACAAAGAGCTGTCGTAAGTCACGGACTATAATTGTTTTCTTTTATTTGCATTCGATCTTTTCATTGATCTATATTGTATAGCAGTGTTTTTCCCTGCTTTTGGTTTTTTGTTTCTATCGTATCTCGGTAGATGGCGTCTCTTGCTATAGTTCGCTCACTAATTACATTTAATTAGAGACAAAACCGTCTGATTAACTTCGCAAGATTTGTCACTTGACCAGCAGTGTTCTGAGGACTCCCATAAGGACGAAACGGTTAACTGTCAACACTTATTAGGTGTCCATTAGATCTTGGACCCCCGTGAGGTTAAGCTTTCAAGCTACCCACGGAAAAATATAAGGGAAACAAAAAACTCCTTTTTGCCCGATTAGCCATGAAACTTGTTTGATTTTTAAATTCACGGGTATGAAATTTCACGTTTGTTAGTATTATTTGGCATAAAAATTCCGTTGATTGACGCTCACCGTCTTGATGACGGGTAAAAATGCAAAATGCGTTGATCCGGCCTGAAAAGACAAAGAGCTGTCGTAGGTCACGGACTATAGTTGTTTTCATTTATTTGCATTCGATCTTTTCATTGATCGATATTGTATAGCAGTGTTTTTCCCTGCTTTTGGTTTTTTGTTTCTATCGTATCTCGGTAGATGGCGCCTCTTGCTATAGTTCGCTCACTAATTACATTTAATTAGAGGCAAAACCGTCTGATTAACTTCGCAAGATTTGTCACTTGACCAGCAGTGTTCTGAGGAGTCCCATAAGGACGAAACGGTTAACTGTCAACACTTATTAGGTGTCCATTAGATCTTGGACCCCCGTGAGGTTAAGCTTTCAAGCTACCCCCGGAAAAATATAAGGGAAACAAAAAACTCCTTTTTGCCCGATTAGCCATGAAACTTGAAATTTCACGTTTGTTAGTATTATTTGGCTTAAAAATTCCGTTGATTGACGCTCACTGTCTTGATGACGGGTAAAAATGCAAAATACGTTGATCCGGCCTGAAAAGACAAAGAGCTGTCGTAAGTCACGGACTATAATTGTTTTCTTTTATTTGCATTCGATCTTTTCATTGATCTATATTGTATAGCAGTGTTTTTCCCTGCTTTTGGTTTTTTGTTTCTATCGTATCTCGGTAGATGGCGTCTCTTGCTATAGTTCGCTCACTAATTACATTTAATTAGAGGCAAAACCGTCTGATTAACTTCGCAAGATTTGTCACTTGACCAGCAGTGTTCTGAGGAGTCCCATAAGGACGAAACGGTTAACTGTCAACACTTATTAGGTGTCCATTAGATCTTGGACCCCCGTGAGGTTAAGCTTTCAAGCTACCCACGGAAAAATATAAGGGAAACAAAAAACTCCTTTTTGCCCGATTAGCCATGAAACTTGTTTGATTTTTAAATTCACGGGTATGAAAATTCACGTTTGTTAGTATTATTTGGCTTAAAAATTCCGTTGATTGACGCTCACTGTCTTGATGACGGGTAAAAATGCAAAATGCGTTGATCCGGCCTGAAAAGACAAAGAGCTGTCGTAGGTCACGGACTATAGTTGTTTTCTTTTATTTGCATTCGATCTTTTCATTGATCGATATTGTATAGCAGTGTTTTTCCCTGCTTTTGGTTTTTTGTTTCTATCGGTAGATGGCGCCTCTTGCTATAGTTCGCTCACTAATTACATTTAATTAGAGACAAAACCGTCTGATTAACTTCGCAAGATTTGTCACTTGACCAGCAGTGTTCTGAGGAGTCCCATAAGGACGAAACGGTTAACTGTCAACACTTATTAGGTGTCCATTAGATCTTGGACCCCCGTGAGGTTAAGCTTTCAAGCTACCCACGGAAAAATATAAGGGAAACAAAAAACTCCTTTTTGCCCGATTAGCCATGAAACTTGTTTGATTAAACTACATAATGATTTTTGGAAACGGTATTCTGTAGAGTATTTGCATACGCTACAACAGCGGCACAAGTGGGCTGATTCGTCCCCAAATATCAAATTAAATGATTTGGTTATCATAACGAGTGATCACATCCAATCACCTTTGAAATGGCCAGTCGGTCGGGTCATCGAACTGCATCCCGGCGGAGACGGTCAAGTGCGTGTTGCGACGGTACGAACGGCTACCGGTGTTTACAAGCGGCCAGTTGTAAAACTGTGCGTCTTGCCGAATTAAAACTAATTTTCATTTTTCTACCTATTACCAGGTATTACAATAGGTTTTTCTTTATTTTTATTTTTTGTTTTGAATTTTTGTTTGTTTTGCCTTTTTCGGGTTTCGTTATCTCTAAATAAACTTACAATACTTATCTGTTTTCATTCATTTATATTTATCGGTCGATCATTTTTCTTATATCTATATCTGTCCGGTTGAGATTCTAAAATTGTGTGTTTTGGAGGGCAGTTATGTTAGCTCCCGCTAAATTTCGCGATTGTTTTTAATTTTAAAACCACACAATTGGATGACGGACAGAGTACATTTTCGCGCATTTCGACATGCGCACCAACAATCAGTGAGATCCTTTTCTACCGCGTCGAGAAAATGGCGTGTTAATTTACGTTCTCCAACTATTACAATTTTCTACACTTGAAAGTGCTCGATTTTGGTGTGCTGAAGCATAGAACTGGAAACTTCAGCCCTTCAGCTACGTGGTGCCATCATTAGATCCAGAGAGGGGCCCCTTGGAACGTGGAGAAATTGGCTGCAAACTGGTGAGTGCTTTGTTTCTGATTTCCGTTGTGTGGTACCAGCAATTAACTATGGACCTTTTGATTAATTCATGATTTCATATCAATATATTTGTTCGCGCTTTCATTAATTAAAATATATACAGTCCACTGCAGTTATCGTTTTTCTACCTGCGGGCAAACATTGTACCAAATATCAGCCCTTAAATCGCAATACTTATTTTACAATAAATAATTAAAGTTGGAATCGCTGACTGGTATATTCAAACACAGCAAAATGCGCGGCAGCCGCTGCGACGTCACTCCTTAGGACAATCCCGGGCCCCTTATGAGTATAACAACCATTCGGTTTATAACTTTTTTATTTATGAATATTTTTTATTAAATGCAATTCGTATCCCTTGGAATTATTTATGTTTTACTGGATCGTCGGTATATGGGATAAAATAAAACTGGATATTTCAAGCTAAGCCAACGTTTCGATGTTTATTAACACCTTTATCAAGGCTAAAATGACAAAAAATACACGTTAAAACTGATCTCTAAGCATTAATTAAGAAATATTTGAAAATTGATAGGTTTTTTAGTCAATAAATTTTTTACAAAAATAGTTTTTTAAAGGTACATTACAACCAGAAATAAAATACGCAACACACAAATGAACAATTAAAATTAAAGAATATACAGAATAAAAAGGGGGTGATGAGCACACTTACCTAACTTGATGCAATCCTAGAGTTGTTAGGTATAATCACCTTCGTACTATATGATATATATAACCACATCACAAATGACAAATTTGAACTGTAAGATTAGGTATATGTCGAAACGTTATTAAAAAATATAATTTTGAAAACGAATTTTACTTGTTTTCTTGTCAAATGGAGCTGTGCAATAAGATAAAATATACCAAACTCTGTTTAAAAAACTGTTTTGTATGGAAAACAAAAAAAATTAAAAAGAATTTCGCGTTAGACGGTCAGTGACACAGAATTGGTAGTCTTTAAAATTTTATGAAACTTTTAATTATGTTATTGTAAACAGAACTTAAATTGTCAGTGTCCGTCTTTTTGTTGACTGTATTATCATGTGATTGGATGCACACCATCTCACTGATCAACCTTTTTTGATAGTTACTTTCTTTGTCAAGTATCTTGACTTCGTTGAAATTATATTGGTGGTTAAATGTGAAATGGTGTGCAGCCAAAGCAGTTTGTTCTTTTTTATTTCTGTGCTTTTCCTCGCACGACCGTCTATGTTCAGCTACTCTATTTTTTAGTAGTTGCTTCGTTTGACCAACATAGATCTTACCACATTCATACTCGCACGGGATGTTGTATATAACGTTAGATTCATAATCTTTATTTAGTTGGTCTTTTAATAAAGAGTATAAATTTCTTGCAGTTTTTTTATGATAAAAGACAATTCTATGGGAATCATTGTTTAACAATTGTTTTAATTTTTGGGACAGTCCATTCACGAAGGGAACCTTAAAATACTTGGTAGGTAGACTATTATTAACAATTCGTGTATTTTCAGCGGAATTTTGATTCAAAACAATTTTCAGGATATGCGTTTAGTTTCATTTTTTGTTTAAATTTTTGAAGATTATCATTTAGAAATTGACTAGCGCTAAGTTTTATGATTTTATCTTTTAAGGATTTCAAAATAGCTAATTTTTGATGCAAAGGGTGTCTTGAATAAAAGTTTAATACTCTACTTGAGCTGATCTCCTTTTCATACCACGTTGTAATTACTTTTTGCTCTGTGGTTCTTATAACCAAAGTGTCTAGGAATGGTACTTTGTTCTCAGTCTCGTTTTCAAGTGTAAATTGTATATTATGGTGGTAACTATTAAAGTAACTCAAAATGTTATTAACTTCCGACTTAGGTATCGCCATAATTGTGTCATCTACATAAATTTTGAGCAGAGGTACTGTAAAGTTTACCTTATTTAAAACGGCTTCTATTAGGTTTTCCATTACGATATTAGACAATATGGGGCTTGCAGGATTGCCCATTGCTGTGCCGAATTTTTGCTTATAAAAAATGTTATCGAACACAAAATAACTCGTATCAAAGCACAGATTAACCATTTCAAGGAAAATTGACAAGGGGAAGGGGCAAAAAAGACTGAATTTTAGGCCAAATTTCATTAATATTACTGAGAACCAGATCTTTGGACACATTTGTGAAAAGGCTCACAACATCAAGACTGACTAGTATGTAATTAGGCGGTAAAGTAAGATCTTTTATCGATTCGACAAACTCTATCGAACTTTTTACTGAATGTTTGAAAGTTGGAATCAATGGTGACAATGTTTGAGCTATTAATTTTGATAAAGTGTAAGATGGAGAGCGAATACAGGGTACCACTGGTCTTAATTTGTTGTTTTTGTGAACTTTTATAAGTCCATAAATTCTAGGAGGTTGTGCATTATAACATTTTAGAGACTTATACTGTATTTCATCAATAAGTTGATAATCCTTGAGTTTGTTTATTAAATTATTACACATTGTTTGATATTTTTTGGTTGGGTCATTTTTAAGTTGTTCATACGTGCTCGTATCTGATACTAATTCCAACATTTTTTGTTTATATTCATTTTTATTCATTACGACAGTCAGACCACCCTTATCAGATGTTGTGACAAAAATATCTGGATTATTTTTTAAAAAATAAGAGGTTTGTTTGTATGTATCAATAAGGAATTTACTTTGATAATCTAGTTTTAATGGAGTTTGCAAAAAATTTGTAATTATATTTGTTGCTTGACATCTCATCAAATTCTTACTAACGGCTGGGTCACTATTGTTTTGAATACAAAATTCTACATCTTTTATTACATCCAGTAAAGGTAATTCCTTTTTGCTACTATAATCAACACTAAACTTTGGGCCCAAACTCAACAAACATCGAACATCAGACGGAATCTCAATGTCTGTTAAATTAACTAATGCTTTTTGATTAGTACTCAAAGCAAAAGTTTTTTGTTTATCTAAGAGTTCGTTAAACTTTTTAATTTGTCTGTTTTTTGTGCGGGAAAATATTACTTCATACGATTTTGTTTGTCTTTTTTGGAACTCATCAATTGTGTGTCTCGGAACCTTTACACTAAGGTTTGATTTTATTAATGTGATTCTGTTGTTGTAAAAGTTTTGATACCAAAATGCAATTTTTATCTCTTTTTGAAGAGTGTTTTTTTGGAAATCCTCAATAAGTTTAGCTATCTCGTTGTGGTAAGGGTGCTCACCATCTAACAGTGAAAACAGGTTATTGAAATTATGCGTTATGTGATTAGAAATAATATAATTGTAACGACATTGTAAAAGAAAAATAATCCTGTTATTAATTGACGCCAATTTTTTCAGAGTTGTAGCCCAATCTTTGAAATATTTCTCATACTCAGCTCCAAACTGTGTTCTCATGTCATTGTAGAAACCCATGTTGATGATGTAGAACGTCAGATAACCGATAGATTTTAATTAAATGCAATTCGTATCCCTTGGAATTATTTATGTTTTACTGGATCGTCGGTATATGGGATAAAATAAAACTGGATATTTCAAGCTAAGCCAACGTTTCGATGTTTATTAACACCTTTATCAAGGCTAAAATGACAAAAAATACACGTTAAAACTGATCTCTAAGCATTAATTAAGAAATATTTGAAAATTGATAGGTTTTTTAGTCAATAAATTTTTTACAAAAATAGTTTTTTAAAGGTACATTACAACCAGAAATAAAATACGCAACACACAAATGAACAATTAAAATTAAAAATATACAGAATAAAAAGGGGGTGATGAGCACACTTACCTTTGCATCAAAAATTAGCTATTTTGAAATCCTTAAAAGATAAAATCATAAAACTTAGCGCTAGTCAATTTCTAAATGATAATCTTCAAAAATTTAAACAAAAAATGAAACTAAACGCATATCCTGAAAATATCTGTAACATTGTTTTGAATCAAAATTCCGCTGAAAATACACGAATTGTTAATAATAGTCTACCTACCAAGTATTTTAAGGTTCCCTTCGTGAATGGACTGTCCCAAAAATTAAAACAATTGTTAAACAATGATTCCCATAGAATTGTCTTTTATCATAAAAAAACTGCAAGAAATTTATACTCTTTATTAAAAGACCAACTAAATAAAGATTATGAATCTAACGTTATATACAACATCCCGTGCGAGTATGAATGTGGTAAGATCTATGTTGGTCAAACGAAGCAACTACTAAAAAATAGAGTAGCTGAACATAGACGGTCGTGCGAGGAAAAGCACAGAAATAAAAAAGAACAAACTGCTTTGGCTGCACACCATTTCACATTTAACCACCAATTTAATTTCAACGAAGTCAAGATACTTGACAAAGAAAGTAACTATCAAAAAAGGTTGATCAGTGAGATGGTGTGCATCCAATCACATGATAATACAGTCAACAAAAAGACGGACACTGACAATTTAAGTTCTGTTTACCATAACATAATTAAAAGTTTCATAAAATTTTAAAGACTACCAATTCTGTGTCACTGACCGTCTAACGCGAAATTCTTTTTAATTTTCTTTGTTTTCCATACAAAACAGTTTTTTAAACAGAGTTTGGTATATTTTATCTTATTGCACAGCTCCATTTGACAAAAAAACAAGTAAAATTCGTTTTCAAAATTATATTTTTTAATAACGTTTCGACATATACCTAATCTTACAGTTCAAATTTGTCATTTGTGATGTGGTTATATATATCATATAGTACGAAGGTGATTATACCTAACAACTCTAGGATTGCATCAAGTTAGGTAAGTGTGCTCATCACCCCCTTTTTATTCTGTATATTCTTTAATTTTAATTGTTCATTTGTGTGTTGCGTATTTTACTTCTGGTTGTAATGTACCTTTAAAAAACTATTTTTGTAAAAAATTTATTGACTAAAAAACCTATCAATTTTCAAATATTTCTTAATTAAGTCTTAGAGATCAGTTTTAACGTGTATTTTTTGTCATTTTAGCCTTGATAAAGGTGTTAATAAACATCGAAACGTTGGCTTAGCTTGAAATATCCAGTTTTATTTTATCCCATATACCGACGATCCAGTAAAACATAAATAATTCCAAGGGATACGAATTGCATTTAATTAAAATCTATCGGTTATCTGACGTTCTACATCATCAACATGGGTTTCTACAATGACATGAGAACACAGTTTGGAGCTGAGTATGAGAAATATTTCAAAGATTGGGCTACAACTCTGAAAAAATTGGCGTCAATTAATAACAGGATTATTTTTCTTTTACAATGTCGTTACAATTATATTATTCCTAATCACATAACGCATAATTTTAATAACCTGTTTTCACTGTTAGATGGTGAGCACCCTTACCACAACGAGATAGCTAAACTTATTGAGGATTTCCAAAAAAAACACTCTTCAAAAAGAGATAAAAATTGCATTTTGGTATCAAAACTTTTACAACAACAGAATCACATTAATAAAATCAAACCTTAGTGTAAAGGTTCCGAGACACACAATTGATGAGTTCCAAAAAAGACAAACAAAATCGTATGAAGTAATATTTTCCCGCACAAAAAACAGACAAATTAAAAAGTTTAACGAACTCTTAGATAAACAAAAAACTTTTGCTTTGAGTACTAATCAAAAAGCATTAGTTAATTTAACAGACATTGAGATTCCGTCTGATGTTCGATGTTTGTTGAGTTTGGGCCCAAAGTTTAGTGTTGATTATAGTAGCAAAAAGGAATTACCTTTACTGGATGTTATAAAAGATGTAGAATTTTGTATTCAAAACAATAGTGACCAAGCCGTTAGTAAGAATTTGATGAGATGTCAAGCAACAAATATAATTACAAATTTTTTGCAAACTCCAGTAAAACTAGATTATCAAAGTAAATTCCTTATTGATACATACAAACAAACCTCTTATTTTTTAAAAAATAATCCAGATATTTTTGTCACAACATCTGATAAGGGTGGTCTGACTGTCGTGATGAATAAAAATGAATATAAACAAAAAATGTTGGAATTAGTATCAGATACGAGCACGTATGAACAACTTAAAAATGACCCAACCAAAAAATATCAAACAATGTGTAATAATTTAATAAACAAACTCAAGGATTATCAACTTATTGATGAAATACAATATAAGTCTCTAAAATGTTATAATGCACAACCTCCTAGAATTTATGGACTTATAAAAGTTCACAAAAAAAACAAATTAAGACCAGTGGTACCCTTTATTCGCTCTCCATCTTACACTTTATCAAAATTAATAGCTCAAACATTGTCATCATTGATTCCAACTTTCAAACATTCAGTAAAAAGTTCGATAGAGTTTGTCGAATCGATAAAAGATCTTACTTTGCCGCCTAATTACATACTAGTCAGTCTTGATGTTGTGAGCCTTTTCACAAATGTGTCCAAAGATCTGGTTCTCAGTAATATTAATGAAATTTGGCCTAAAATTCAGTCTTTTTGCCCCTTCCCCTTGTCAATTTTCCTTGAAATGGTTAATCTGTGCTTTGATACGAGTTATTTTGTGTTCGATAACATTTTTTATAAGCAAAAATTCGGCACAGCAATGGGCAATCCTGCAAGCCCCATATTGTCTAATATCGTAATGGAAAACCTAATAGAAGCCGTTTTTAAATAAGGTAAACTTTACAGTACCTCTGCTCAAAATTTATGTAGATGACACAATTATGGCGATACCTAAGTCGGAAGTTAATAACATTTTGAGTTACTTTAATAGTTACCACCATAATATACAATTTACACTTGAAAACGAGACTGAGAACAAAGTACCATTCCTAGACACTTTGGTTATAAGAACCACAGAGCAAAAAGTAATTACAACGTGGTATGAAAAGGAGATCAGCTCAAGTAGAGTATTAAACTTTTATTCAAGACACCCTTTGCATCAAAAATTAGCTATTTTGAAATCCTTAAAAGATAAAATCATAAAACTTAGCGCTAGTCAATTTCTAAATGATAATCTTCAAAAATTTAAACAAAAAATGAAACTAAACGCATATCCTGAAAATATCTGTAACATTGTTTTGAATCAAAATTCCGCTGAAAATACACGAATTGTTAATAATAGTCTACCTACCAAGTATTTTAAGGTTCCCTTCGTGAATGGACTGTCCCAAAAATTAAAACAATTGTTAAACAATGATTCCCATAGAATTATCTTTTATCATAAAAAAACTGCAAGAAATTTATACTCTTTATTAAAAGACCAACTAAATAAAGATTATGAATCTAACGTTATATACAACATCCCGTGCGAGTATGAATGTGGTAAGATCTATGTTGGTCAAACGAAGCAACTACTAAAAAATAGAGTAGCTGAACATAGACGGTCGTGCGAGGAAAAGCACAGAAATAAAAAAGAACAAACTGCTTTGGCTGCACACCATTTCACATTTAACCACCAATATAATTTCAACGAAGTCAAGATACTTGACAAAGAAAGTAACTATCAAAAAAGGTTGATCAGTGAGATGGTGTGCATCCAATCACATGATAATACAGTCAACAAAAAGACGGACACTGACAATTTAAGTTCTGTTTACAATAACATAATTAAAAGTTTCATAAAATTTTAAAGACTACCAATTCTGTGTCACTGACCGTCTAACGCGAAATTCTTTTTAATTTTTTTTGTTTTCCATACAAAACAGTTTTTTTAAACAGAGTTTGGTATATTTTATCTTATTGCACAGCTCCATTTGACAAGAAAACAAGTAAAATTCGTTTTCAAAATTATATTTTTTAATAACGTTTCGACATATACCTAATCTTACAGTTCAAATTTGTCATTTGTGATGTGGTTATATATATCATATAGTACGAAGGTGATTATACCTAACAACTCTAGGATTGCATCAAGTTAGGTAAGTGTGCTCATCACCCCCCTTTTTATTCTGTATATTCTTTAATTTTAATTGTTCATTTGTGTGTTGCGTATTTTATTTCTGGTTGTAATGTACCTTTAAAAAACTATTTTTGTAAAAAATTTATTGACTAAAAAACCTATCAATTTTCAAATATTTCTTAATTAATGCTTAGAGATCAGTTTTAACGTGTATTTTTTGTCATTTTAGCCTTGATAAAGGTGTTAATAAACATCGAAACGTTGGGTTAGCTTGAAATATCCAGTTTTATTTTATCCCATATACCGACGATCCAGTAAAACATAAATATTTTTTATTTCTGTAAAAACATTTCAGGCACTTTTTTAAGAGCAATTCAACTGTCAAATTAAAGTTTATTTGTCACTTTTAGTTTTTGAGATATTACATAAAGTTTATATTTTACTTATGGATTGATCCTTATTTTATTCGATTTTTAAAATTAGCGTAATAAAAGATAAAATTTAATTTGACAGTTTAATTGCTCTTAAAAAAGTTCCTCAGGAATCTTTTTAGAGTAATAAAAAATACTCTGCCAATATATAGGTACCTAAGCTACTAGTACTATAGTTATAGTGTTCGTGTGAGCTAATATAACTAAAATCTGAAATATATTTTATTCAACTCCAGGCTCAATTACCTTTCGTTTGATACCACACAAGCCATGTTTTAAGTTAAACTCTAATTTTTGAAATCTACCCCCACCCTTTCTTTTTAACTAAAATTTACTTTTTTTAACTCCAGACTAAATTACCTTTCGTTTGATATCACACACGCCATAGTTTCACATAAACTCTAATTTTTGAAATCTACCCTTCACCCTTTTATTTGGCTTGTGATCGATGGATTTCGTTCATTTTAAAATGGGACCATCCCAACCCGAGACCCAGCCTAGGTACCAAATTTGATTAAAATCGGGCAAGCGGTTTTTGAGTTATGCGCGTTGGTCATTACAGACAGCCATACAGACAGACAGACAGACAGACAGACGGCGCAACAAAAAAGTTTCAAAATCATCTGGAACGCACAGATATATAAAATTGTTTGAAATCAGAGCAACTTTTTTTTTTTGAAAAAATTACGATCACCATAGCTCACACTACTATAGTATAGTAGTAGTGTGAGCTAATATTCATAAATATAAAAGTTACGGGGGTGGGTCGAAAATGCACCAAATTGAAAATATATATCTTGAAAGTAGTTTAAGATATCGATGTGCGGTTTTCGGCATTAATGTTTTAACAAAAATCGAGCTCGTAACATGTAGGTTACTTTTTTCTATCTCCTCTAGCAATGGGCGTTTCCTATCAAAAGTGTCCAATTTGGACCACTCTGTACCTATGTGGGTAGGTATAAATGAAAATAAATCAGCACTAGTGTTTATAGAGCTCATTCTAAACAGTGTTTTAAATAGGTGGGTACTTACTTAATTAATATATTTATTTTTAAGAAGACTTATTAGTATCGTTATATATATATATATATATATATATATATATATATTATAAAAATAAGAAGACTTATTAGTATGGTTATATATATATATATATATTGATGCACTCGGCGTTGTCACCTCGGCGTTAAGGATATGACGACCTGACCTCACTCATTTCTAGTGGTGTTAGCCCATATATAGGTACATCTATGACATGAGGGGAAGTTCCTTTACCAGAATTTCAAAAGAGGGGTAAATAATTTTTTTCCAAATATTTGATAAATACGTGAAATACGTTCGGACCTCAGACCGATATACAACCTTTGAATATGTGCTATTTCCTGCCACCTCAGGCACTGTTGCCGGTTTTATTAAGGTGATAACGTATGGCGTAAGTCTATAAGCAACAATAGCTTTATCTAACTAAATTTAAATATTAAATATAAGGTAACAACGTTTTACTTTTATTTAGGGACACTTTAGGAAATATTACAACTTTAAAAGGTTGCAAAAGTTTGTAAGAAAAGATTAATGGTGACAACGTACTGTCTTTATATAAAAAACCAAACATTTATACTTTCATTATAGAAAAGCTTGCCGTTATTTTTTTGAGGTTTTGTGATCTCAGAAAACTTGCACAGCTTGAAAGTCCTAAATACAATTTTTGTTGAAAAATGGTTTACTTACTGTCAAAAATTCTACACATAGATCCGATAAACGTTAAAAGGAAATTGTCAAGAATACTCTCTATGGAATGCAAAAAATTAATACATTATCTTAATTTATATATTTTTGGGTTTGCAATGCTTATGACAGAATTTTAACAAAAAATTATTTATCCGTAACAATAAATTTAATAAAAAAGAAATTGTGATAATTAGTTAAGCCGTTTAAAACAGGGAAAACCATACACAGGAATGATGTGTTTGCCCACTACACAGCCCAACGCGAATATTATTTATCTAATAATATCCACCAGCAATCACAAGGCATAAATGTTGACGTGATGTCATAATTTGTAAATTACATTCTTTATTAAAAAAGTTTCACGGGCGAATCCTCAGAGGTAAAGTAGCTTGGGGACGCGTTTCGGCTCCCAGAAGACAGCCTAAGCCCTGGATTTTTTTAAATTTGAAGGAATTTCACTAGGTAAAATGTCTTAACAAAAAAGTTTTACGGGAAAGTCATCAGAGGTAAAGGTAGCTCAAAGTAGCGTTTCGTCCTCATTAGGCCTCATTCAGCCCGAGCATAACCATGAAATGAAATGATCATGTCGGCATCTGAAAAAGAAATAGGAAATATGGTGTTTACTGAAGAGAGACCAACATTCTTTATTATTTAATTTCCAAGTAAGTCATATCAAAATTATAATGTTCAATTTAGCACTGTGCCTAAGAGTCATTTGCAGCCGTAATAGCCAAGTTTACAAAAACATTTCCAAACTACAAGAAACTTTCATTTTAAAATTTGTATTGGAGAAATTGGCTTTACTTTTATATCAATTCTTTTAACGGAACACCACTCTCGCGAACTTGGCTTTTTTTACATGAAATGTTTTTGTTATGATTTAAAGTAATAAAATATGAGGAATATTATTCAAAAGTTTTGCAATGCCTTTTCCTATGGTTTTATCATAGTTCCTATCAGCCTTCTAAAGCTCAGCTCTCTAGTGTTCCTCGAAATAGGCAATGCTAATTTTACATAACTTTACATTTATAGGGGAGGAAACTAAATTAAAATTTTGGTGTTTTTAAATTTTTTACTATACTTAGTTTTATCATAGTTCCTATCAGTCTTCCAAAGCTCAGCTCTCTAGCGTTTCTGGAAGAGGAGAATGTTACTTTTACATAACTTTACATTTAAAGGGGAGGGAAGTTAATTATAATTTGGGGTTTTGTAATTTTATTTTATAGTTTTATCATAGTTCCTATCGGCCTTCCGAAGCTCAGCTCTCTAGCGTATCTGGAAGTGGGCAATGTTACTTTTACATAACTTTACATTTATAGGGTAGGGAAGTAAATTTAAATTTTGTGGTTTTTAAGTTTTTTCCTATCAGTCTGCCATAGCTCAGCTCTCTAGCGCCTCTGGAAGTGGGCAGTGTTACTTTTACATAGCTTTACATGTATGGGGGAGAGGAGTGAATTTTCGGGTTTTTTAATTTTTTCCAATGGTTTGGTCACAATTTCTATCAGTATGCCAATTTCAGCTTTGTAGCGTGTCTGGAAGTACAGTAGAATTTTGATGATCTATACATGAGTGAGTGAGTGAAAATTTCGATGTTTTTTGAAATTTCGTAACTACTTTACTATTTCATGGAATTCCATGAAACTTGTAGAGATTCGTAACTCTATAAAGATCTACGACTGTGTGCAAAGGTTGAGTTTCGTAGCTCATTCCGAATTAGAGTTTTGGATAGGTCAAATATGGGCTTAAATGTTTCGAGAAAAGATGGTACAGCCATTTCCGCGCGAACTTGGCGGGGCACTAATTTGCCCCCAGATAATAGTTCCTATCAGCCATCCAAAGCTCAGCTCTCTAGGGTTTCTGAAAATGGGCAATGTTACTTTTACATAACTTTACATTTATAGGGGAGGGAAGTAATTAAAACCTTGAGGTTTTTAAATTTTTTTCTATCAGTCGTCCAAAGCCCAGAACCGTTTCTGTAAGTGGAGATTGTTACTTTTACATAACTTTACATTTATAGGGCAGGAAAGTTAATTAAAATTTGGGGTTTTTAATTTCCTTTTATAGTTTTATCATAGTTCCTATCGGCCTTTACATTTATAGGGGAGTTTGGGGTTTTTAAATTTTTCCCATGGTTTCATCATAGGTCCTTTCAGCCTTCCTAGCGTTTCTGGAAGTGTGCAATGTAAATTAAAATTTTGGTGTTTTTAAATTTTATCTAATAGTTTTATTATGGTGCCTTTTAGTCTTAAAAAGCTCAGCTCTCTGGCGTTTCTGGAAGTGGGATAGTATAGGGTAGAGTCCCTGTATGTCTCTAGTATAGGGGAGGGAAGTAAATTAGATTTTTGGGGTGTTTTAATTTTTTTCTATAGTTTTATCATAGTTACAATCGGCCTTCTAAAGCTCAGCTCTCTAGCATTTCTGGAAGTGGGCAGTGTTAATTTTACATAACTTTACATTTATAGGGGAGGAAAGTAAATTATAATTTTGGTGTTTTAAAATTTTTTTCTATAGTTTTATCATAGTTCCTATCAGACGGCCAACTCAGCTCTCTAGTATTCCTTTTACATAACTTTACATGTATAGGGGAGGGGAGTAAATTAGAATTCTGGGCTTTGGTCATAATTTCTATCAGTCTGCCAAATTTCAGCTTTGTAGCATGTCTGGAAGTACAGTAGAATTTTGATGATCTATACAGTAAGCGAGTGAGTGGCAAATTCGACGTTTTTTAAAATTTCGTAACTACTTTACTACTTTATGGAATTCCATGAAACTTGGTTGTTAACTGCATGAAGATCTACGACTGTGCAAAGTTTGAGATTCGAAGTAGAGTTTTAGATAGGTCAAATATCGGCTGAAACGTTTCAAGAAAAGATGGTGGTAGCGTACTTGGCGAGGCACTGCCGTGCCCACAGATATAAAATAAAAATCAAAAATATCAAAAAGTTAAGAAAAATACGATTTTAATGTTATATATCAAAAACTAAGTAATAAAATAAATTTAGTTTGACAGTTGAATTTCTAATAAAAAATTTAATTTTCGTAAATTAAAAAGTTAAACCCCTCGTAGTTCAAACGCGGCCATATGTATTAAAAACCGGCTTTGATATTTAAAAATGTCTCGAAAATCAAGCTCAGTCCACTTGCTTTTATCTATCTCTGCTAGAAATACCTAAAATCCCCGAAAAACATCGAAATTGGCCCAACCTGTACAAGTCATGTTTAAATTTGTCACAAAATACATTAGGGACTTATTGGAGTAAAGCAAGGCAAAAAGCGCGAATTTGAGGAGGGTAAGGGGGTAATTCCCCCCTCTAAAAAAATAAATGCACAAATATTTTTGCCGTCGACCATTACCCCCCCCCTAAATTTAGGTCAAAATTCCCGCTTGCCAGGCAATAATACTACCAAGCAATATTTTGACAATTTTACATTAAACGATGACAGCTGATCGACGACTTACTTTTAAATTCAACTTTGGTATGTCAAGTTTGTAGTACCTACCTAGTCCAGTGGCGCACCCAGGGATAGTTCTTAGGGGGGCGCGAGGCCTCTGGGGTGGGCCCGAAGCCTCATGATGGCGAATTTTATACTCTTTAATCTTTTTATTCAGGAAATATGTGGAAAATCTCTAAAAAAATCTTAGGCATGGGGGGGCCGGGCCCCCGAGACCCTCCCCCCCTCTGGGTACGCCCATTCATACTTCTAAGTAAAACGGTAAAACCGGATTCATTTTACGGAAGCGTACTGTTTGAAGTAAATTTTTCTAGATTTATTAAAACGGCGAGTTTTTTGCAAAAAAAACTTATTTATAATTTTAGAATTAGGTAGATATTCTTAAAATCAGTCTCGGCTAATTTTTTGGCCAAAACCACATTTCGATTTTTCTTAATTTTAGCATTTAGCATCTTGTTTTTTCACAAACTTTGGCTTATAACTTTCGACAGATTAGTTTTACAGAAAAACTATTAGTTTTTTGTTTGTAAGAAAACTTACTAGCTTATATCTTAAAAACGCTCTTAATGCCGCTAGTTTGGAGTGATATATCACCGATCGACCGAGGGTAGTCATAAACTTTCTTGATTAATCTCGAATTTTTATAATTTTTTTAATATTAAAAAAAATAACAGTTACTTTTTAAGTTCATGAATACAAAGCTCACTAAAACGACAACTAACTTGCTGACAAGCACATCATAACCTATATAATTTTTTTGCAAAGTCGATGTGGCAAAAGTTACAAGCCAGAGTTTTTGAAAAACATGGAAAAACCTGCCATCTTTGATTTTTAACGTCACACCGGCCCTCCTACTCAAGGAGGCAAACACCCGGTGAATAAAAATAATTCCATGGGATACCATAATAGGCCTATCAACTACAACTTAAGTTTTTTCAGTGGAAGTAGTTATAAATATGTTTAAATTTATTTAGATTAAGGTAATATGTACGTTGTTCGATATCGATAACAACAAAAAGCATTTCACACAGTGATGGATCAAAACGCATTAAGTTTACATATTTTAATTTTTTTACAATTTAATGGTTTCAATTTAAACAAAAATCATTATTACAAGGATTGACCAATATGTATAGATCCAACATGTTGATTTTGTAAGTTAAAAAATTATAGTCAGCGCCTGAAGCCACCTCAGAGTTTAAAACTTAAGATAAATCGGTTTATAATTAAGATAAAAGTCCGCCATTATAAATATTTTGTGATTAACAAAAACGTTAAAATGTTTTGTCACGAGGACCCTATGTATATATGAGAGTGCTTAAAGTTTCCAAAGTTTTGAAACTTGGCACGAGTGTAGGTTTGATGATTCCTAATATTGTTGAGGTGATTTTATCGCTCAAAAAAGTACGTGTTTTTATAAGTTTTCTTAAGTTTTATGACAAAAATGTTGAGAATAATTTTTGGTAGGAAATACAGCTTTTCTTTTAAACGATGTTATACAAAGTGATTTCATAGCTAAGGTTAACACTCCAGGAGCGCCTGCAATGCACAATAAGATAAAAAAAAATTTGATGAAATAAAATATATTCGTTTTATTAATTTAAAAAAAAACTAGGCTTTAATAAGAAATAAGAGATAATAATTTTGCGCGGTATACTATAATAAGCAGTAAAATATTCTTTTAAAAAGTTTAGAATTTGTTAAGGGTAGGGTATCATATAAAATTTTAGTGGCGTCCCAAAGTCGGAGGTCTTTATGAAAGCAAGAAATTTTTTCACTGTATTTTTTTTAAATAATCTTTTAGGGAAATATGTTATGCCCTGTGTTATAAGGCCATATATATTTTTTACTAATGTATATCTGACAATGTTTAAATTTCCAATTACACACCAGAGGCGTCCGAAAAAGGCGACAATTTTTTAGGATTACAAATATTCCCAATGTAAGGACGCCGGTGGAAAGTAACTGTCAATTAAAGCCGTTTTAGTTAAAGATTTTTAAAATTATAATTTAAATTCCTACAATAAAGTTTCAAACACATTTGATGTAGAAAGCTTATTTTTTGAGAAAATCATATGAAACCTAATAATTTCGGTTTATTATAAAAATATCACGAATTTTCGTACGACACTATATAATATACCGATTAAAATAAAAAAATATTTTCTAAAAAAAATGTTTTCAATATTGTCCTCTTAAATGATTTTTTAGAAAACTGAATCATAACAAAAACATTTCATGTAAAAAAAAGTAAGAAATAAAGTGGAGAGCGAATATAAAGATATGGAGGCAGAAGAACAAGCTGGTTTCAGGGCGGGTAGGTCGAATTCTGATCATCTCTTTTGTATAATTCAAGTTATTGAAAAGAAAATGGCAGACGGACAAGAGCTGCATCTGCTTTACGTCGATTTGCAGAAGGCATATGATAGTATACCACTAAATCTACTTTTTAAAGCGTTGGAAAACACAAACATAAGCGTACAACTAATTATGGCCATCAAAGAGTTATAACGCAATAGTAACGCAAAAGTTAAAATAAAAACAAAACTAACCAAAAGCTTTCAAGTAAATAAAGGTCTTAAAAAAGGTTGCTGTATCTCGCCTACGCTCTTCAAGGTATATTTGGAACAGGTCCTTAAAGTCTGGAAGAGAAAATGCCAAAACATGGGAATTCCGTTGGATGAAACCACCTTGTATACTTTATGTTTCGCCGATGATCAGATAGTGGTGGCTCAGGATTATGACGACCTTGAATATATGACACGAAAACTAATAGAAGAGTACAATAAGTGGGGACTAGAGGTTAATATCAATAAGACAGAGTATATGTGTATTGGTGGAACGAAACAGGATCTAATCTTAAATACTTTGCAGCGAATTCAGTCCTGTGATGCGTATAAATACTTGGGTCTAAAAATTACAGCTGACGGAACACTAGACAAAGCTATAAAAGATAGAAACATACAAGGAAGAAAAGCAATAACTTTATTAAATGGAATAATTTGGGACCAAAGTATATCAAAACATAACAAAAAGCTTATATATAACACCATTGTAAAAAGTATTATTACATACGGCTCAGAAGTATGGCCAATCAAAGATAGAACAGAAAAAATGCTTTCCGCTACGGAGATGGACTATTGGAGAAGAGCAGCAGGGAAATCAAAAAGAGAAAGAGTTAACAATCAAAGAATAAGAGAAATTATGACAGTGGGTGAACGTACTCTAGTGGATGATATAAGAACAAAACAACTGGTGTGGTACGGACATGTACAAAGAATGGATGATGGAAGACTACCTAAACAAATATTACAATGGAAACCAACTGGCCGAAGAAAACGAGGAAGGCCGAGGAGAAGCTGGAGAGAAGGAATAGATAGTGAAATAAGAATAAGAGGCCTAGATGATGAATTATGGGCAAACAGAAACGAGTGGAGATTGGGTATCGGAAGACGTAGAACGTTGTGAAACCGATAAATATATATATATATATATATATATATATGTAGAAAAACATTTCGAAACTAGTAAGAACCATTCATTTTAAAATATGTATTGGAGAACTTGGCTTTACATTTATCTCAATTCTTTTTGGGGAATACCATTTTCGCCTACTTGGCTTTTTACATGAAATGTTTTTGTTATGATCTCACTGCTTGTGTAAAGGATTTGGATAATATTTAAGTTTTAAAGTAGTAAAATATGGGGGATATTGTTCAAAACATTTGAAATGCATATTAAAAATGTTGAGGTTCATTATATTTTCCTATGGTTTTATCATAGTTCCTCTCAGCCTTCTAAAGCTCAGCTCTCTAGTGTCCCTGGAAGTAGGCAAAGGTAATTTTACATAACTTAATACATAAATTTTGCTGTTTTTAAATTTTTTCCTATAGCCTTCCAAAGCTCAGCTAATGCTAATTTACATAACTTTACATTTATAGGGGAGGGAAGTTAATTATACTTTGGGGTTTTTTAATTTTCTTTTATAGTTATATCATAGTTCCTATCAGCCTTCCAAAGCTCAGCTCTCGAGCGTTTCTGGAAGTGTGCAATGTTACTTTTACACACTTTTACATTTATAGGGGTGGGAAGTAAATTAGAATTTTGGGGTGTTTTCATTTTTTTCTATAGTCTTATCATAGTTACTATCGGCCTTCCAAAGCTCAGCTCTCTAGCGTGTCCGGAAGTGGGCAATGTTACTTTTACATTACTTTACCTTTATAGGGGAAGAAAGTAAATTATAATTTTGAGGTTTTTAATTTTTTTTCTATAGTCTGCCATTTCTGGAAGTGGGCAATGTTACTTTTACATAGCTTTACATGTGTGGGGGAGGGGAGTAAATTAGAATTTTGGGGTTTTTGATTTTTTCCAGGGGTTTGGTCATAATTTCTATAAGTCTGCCAAATTTCAGCTTTGTAGCATGTCTAAAAGTACAGTAGAATATTGATGATATATACATGAGTGAGTGAGTGAGTGAGTGAGTGGCTTTTCCGACGTTTATTGAAATTTCGTAACTACTTTATGGAATTCCATGAAACTTGGAGGGGTTGTTAACTCCATGAAGATCTACGACTGTGCAAAGTTTGAGATTCGTGGCTCATTCGGAAGTAGAGTTTTAGAGAGGTCAAATATCGGCTGAAATGTTTCAAGAAAAGATGGTATACGGCGCGCGAACCTAATAAACGAAACCCATAAAAATAATACAGGTTTTTTTTCTAATTTTTAAAAATAGCCCATGAAGTCAGTCATTTAGTTTTTAGAAAATTAGATAAAACCTAATTATTTCAGTTTATTTTGCATATAATATAGAAATACATATATGTGGGTAGACCTAAAACTTTATGGTTTGTATCTTACCAAGAATATTACTTATGCAACTGATTAATAATTTTTGTAGAAAATTTATCTCTCTTTATTTCATGTCATTTCAATCATTCTCAAAAATGAGTAACTTTTAATTTAAAGGCCACCAAAAAAACAAATTGGACAAATTCCAAAATGAAAAAATGGTTAATATCATACCTCGAACCTTGTTTTTAGTAAAAAAAACACAGTTTAGCATTTTCGTATAAAATTTTGTTGGCTATAATTTTGGTTTCAAACTTTGTACAAAAACCAAGTTATTTTAAAAAAAGTGAATTTGTGCGCCATATTTTTAAAAAAGCGGCGAGAGCAGGCATCGCTCTATAATTGTGCCAAGCTTCGGACCTTTTGCACCAAAACGTCATATTATATGGTTAAACTACTTAACTAATTTCAAGTCTTACCCATAGGAAAGTGTCGTTAAAAACTACCAGCCAGAATAAGCAAAAAAATATAAGAAGACTAGCAAAATTAGTCAAATTATTTCAATAGTTTTTATACTCAGAATACGTTTTATACCACCGAGGTGACTCAGTGGACCGTTTAGTTACAGTAAAAGCGACGCTAGCGCCACCGGTAGATACGTGAACTGCACGGCCAAAAAGTAGCTATATATACCATTTTGTGACCTGAGAACAAAATTTTGCACACAGCTTGCTGAGTGTGTTAGGAATCGTCCCTGAAATTTTTATTGAAAAACGTTGTCACCTCAAAAAAGTGAGGTAATAAAGTTATATATGAGGTGACACCGTAGTTTAGATACTTTATTTTGAGGTGGCTAAGTACCCTTTATCAATATGTATATATATATATATATATATATATATATATATATATATATATATATATATATATATATATATATATATATATATATATATATATATATATATAATTATTATATTATAGTACTTACAGTACTTAGGTATTTATACTTACTTGCGAGCTTTTACACCACAAACTTCAGCTTGCGAAAAATCCTCCGAATTTTTAATGTATAATGCAGTCATAAACATATCAACTCTAGGTAAATTGTCTGATTGTCCTTTTATAAACCCCGCATCAACCATTTTCAGTCTTTAACAGAATCACAAAACACTAAATTAAGAAAATTTAGACAAAACTACGTCCGGAAATAACTGAACACCACGTTCAAAGCTCCAATAAGTACAATATCAATTATTTACATATCGAGATTCAAAGGCGTGACGTCACAACCAATGGCAGCGTGTTTTAAGAACAGGTCAAGTTATTCAAATTTCAAACCTTTATTTCTCAGTAAATTTAATTGTTATTGGAATTTTTCTTTTTCTAGGAAGTTTCTTATGATAATACCTTACGATTTTAATTGTTTTTAAAGGATTCGATTTTTTGGGCAAGTTCCCTATTCTGTCTACATTAATTTCCTAATAAATTAATTAATACTGAACGTATTTTATAAAATCTATAAAATCGGTTTAGTGGTTCTTTAAATATTCACCAGACAACAAGATTCACCAGACACATCACCGAGGGCTTCAACAGGAGAAAACACACAGGGGCGATCCTGTTCGATATCTCCAAGGCCTTTGACAAAGTATGGCATGACGGGCTCCTGTTCAAAATGATTACACTTCAAGTGCCAAGCTACCTGGTTAAAACTGCAAGATCGCTACTGCTAAATCGAACCGCAGTAGTAACCGCAGATAATGCCACCTCAAGACAAATCAGAATCAACGCAGGAGTACCGCAAGGATCACCCCTTAGCCCAACCTTCTACAACATATACACGCAAGACATTCCTCAACACCCAAACTGCAAGTCAGGACAGTTTGCAGATGACATAATAACAACCGCAACAGGCAGAAGTCCAAGGCTGATAACACTCAAACTTCAACAGCACACTAACCAACTAGCTAACTGGATGCGTGACTGGAAAATAAAAGTCAATCCTAGAAAAACCCAAGCAATACTATTCACAAGGTCCAAAAGACAAAGACCTCACGGCCACATAATAATCCACAATAATAACATCGAGTGGAAGGACGTAGCCACATACCTTGGTATGACAATGGAAAAATCTGTAACATGGAATAAACATACAAAGAAAGTAAGGGCCAAGGCAATAGGGCAGATCTCCAAACTCTACCCTGTCATAGGAAGGCGAAGTAAAATGTCAATTAAAAACAAACTCCTGATATACAAGACAATGATACGCCCTATATTAACATACGGCAGCCCTTCCTTCTGCACAGCAAAGAGAAGCCATATAAAAACTTTAAGCCGGGTGCAGAACAAAGCACTACGGATAATAGTAAACGCACCCTGGTGTGTAAGAAATACCACCCTTCACAGAGACCTTCAAATAGAAACACTGGAAAAACACATAAACAAACTCAACAAAGATTACTTCACCAAAGCGACTCAACATACAAACCCTCTGATAAGGGACAGTCACCAACAGCCACCAAGACACATACGCAGAACATATGCAATGCCAAATGACGACCAAATACAGTAATGCTATAATTTTTTAAGTTAGTTAGATTTTAAGGATTAGGCAAATAATATGTTAAATCAATTTATATAGTACACATTCATAAGTTACCCTCTGTAAAAGTTGTAAACCAACAGAATTAAAAATAAATGCCATTTTAAAATGAAAAATTAAATATTAATTGGTATAGCAACTATTATTTTAATTTCTTTCTGCAATAATTTCCTTGTAAATTCACTAAACCGACTTCAATGAAAAAAAAAAACGTATTATGGTGATACTCGATTGCTCTTTTAACAAAACTATTGAAATTATCCGACACTTTTAAATTCAAAATGTGGGAATTTTCAGGGGGAAGGACCAAAGTGGCAGAAAACATCAAAATATTTTTTATTAGCGGGTTTTGAATTTGTGACAAATTTTAAATAAGAGATACTGCTAAACTAAAAAATAAGTTATATGTCTAAGGAGGGGGGGGGCTCTGGACCTAGATCTTTTAGAAACATTCAAAAAAGGGTTGAGAAAAAAACGACCGTTTTTAGAAAGTAAAGTTTTTTTTGGATTTTATAATGATGGCAAATTTTGATTGTGATCTTTTAAAAGCAATCTGTTCCATGCCGCTTTATATTTTATCAAAATCGGTTCGGCAAAAATTTATTAATGAGGAAATTAATGCAGACAGGATTTAGAAGGAAAGAATCGTTAACCTGTAAAACAATATAGCTGAAGTAAAATTAATTTTTGGGGACCTAAACCGATTTAAACGATTCATATCTCGTTGTGCGTAGCAAGGATATAGCTTTTCTACAAACAAAAAATATCGAAAATTTTCCTAATACAAGAATAAACGAGCCTCTTTCAAGGATCAAGTTTGATTCTGGCTGCCCCCTTGGATTTTAAGATGGTAGACAAAAATATACCTTTACACAAATGTCCGATCAATTCCCTGCAAACTACTGATTGCTTTGGTAAAATAGGTGCTATAGTTGGAAAGTTATAACGAAAAACACTTTGTCCAGTTTTTTTGCCCACCCGGTATATTCAAAAAGCGCTCATTTTTATAAAAATAAAAAAAGTCAGACCAATTTGATACTTTCAAATATCTAAAATTCGTACCATAAGATACAAACTTTAACATAAAGTTACTTTACATAATTGGTATTTTTTGACACAATAAATATATTTCTTTCTTTTGCCCTAATATCATGGTATAATAATAGCAAACTTTAATATGTGATAGAAAAACTCAAAATAAGGATTTTTTCTTATTACATTTTGCATCAAAGCTCTTTGTTTTTTAGATAAAGGGTGCCAAACTTAACAGCGTTTATTTTAATTTTTGTTATAACTTCCTTAAAAATTACAACAGAAAATCGAGATTTTTTGAAATATGATAATAGGGGTAATAATTAAACGGAAAAATTATTTTAAAATAAACAGAATTAGTCAAAATTAGTACCAAAAATCTGTTTTTTTTCTTAACTAACTTTAAAAAATCTGTAAAATGTAGTGCTAATATCAGTATTTTATGTTTTTATTAAGGGGACTTTAGACATACAAAAATATATGTCAATTTTTTTTTTGTGAATTTAATTAAATTAAATTTAATAGCTCATAAAAATATTAATTCTTAAAAGAATTGATAAATGTATACATATTCCAAAAAGTATTTGGCCACACCGCATTCTTAACCTATCGTTATTTTCTTGGAAATTTGCCGTTCTCGGCCCTGCGCTTAGGGCGCTTCGGCCACCCATGGGCGCCCGTGCTACGCCACTGCTAATTTGGACCTTCCGCACAATTTCTTAAAGATTGGTTCCTTATTTCAATTACACCCTGTATTTTAGGTATCCAATTTTAATTATATTTTTTAAAAGGCCAAGGCCCAAAAGTGGGTATCCATTTCTTGTTTACTGGGTATCCAATTTGAAGGCCTGCGTATCCAAATGGATACACAATATAGTCTAAAAAGATGCCTTGGAATATTGTCAGGGTTAAATAATGCGTTATTAACCCAATGCGTTTAGTTAAAAAACACGTAGGGTAGACCGGGCTTAGTAACATCCCTTGTCATAACTTGACGTAGGAATATAAAGCAAAAACTGTATTAAATAATGGATCATTGACCAGTTTTTAAATGTGACACATTTTCCAGAGCTGTGATGATGCAAGAGTTCCAATAAATTTTGAAAAAATTAAAGACAAAATCCTGTAGTTCATTACATTTTCAGATTCGTATGATTTCAGAAATAGATAATATTATCTGTAATAAAGATTTTCTGAGATCAGAGGTCAGTCACTTCCACCAATAGTGTCGCAATAGTTCTTTACCTAACTAGTGCGGAAACGGATACTTTTACGCACGCGGCGGCAGTTCCCCGAACGAAGATTTGCGGAGTTTGGACAACCCGTCAAGGTCGGAAAAGGCACTTTGTTAGGAACAAAATTTTTCCTAGTTGCATAAAAACCTTGGTTTTACATTTTAATATATTTGGTATTTTTTACATTAAAACAGCAAAGACAAATTTTGTTATTATTAGCTCACACATATACTATACTATAGTAGTGTGAGCTATGGTGATCCTAATTTTTTCGAGAAAAAAAAAGTTGCTCCGATTTCAAAATTTTTTATATATCTTTGCGTTTCAGATGATTTTGAAAATTTTTTGTTGCGCCGTCTGTCTGTCTGTCTGTCTGTCTGTCTGTCTGTCTGTCTGTCTGTCTGTCTGTCTGTCTGTCTGTATGTCTGTCTGTAGCGACCAACGCGCATAACTCAAAAACCGCCTGGCCGATTTTAATGAAATTTGGTACCTAGACTGGGTCTTGGGTCGAGATGGTCCCATTTAAAAATGAACAAAATCCACCGAACAGAAACCAAATAAAAGGGTCAAAAATTAAAGTTTATGTGAAAATATGGCGTGTGTGATATCAAACGGAAGGTAATTGAGTCTGGAGTTAAACAAAATACATTTTAATTTATTTTAAAAAAAGGGTGGGGGTATATTTCAAAAATTAGAGTTTAAGTGAAAATATGGCGTGTGTTATATCAAACGAAAGGTAATTGAGTCCGGAGTTTAACAAAATACATTTTAGTTTTTGTTTTTTTAAGGGTGGGGGTATATTTCAAAAATTTGAGTTTATGTCAAAACATGGCTTGTGTGGTATCAAACAAAAGGTAATTTAGTCTGGAGTGGAATAAAATATATTTCAGTTTTTAGTTATATTAGCTCACACGTACACTATAACTATAGTACCTAGTGTGAGCTTAGGGGCCCATATATTGGCAGAGTATTTTTAATTTAATCGAGTTTATAAATGGGTCAATAAGTCTGATTAGGTCTAAAACTCAATTTAAAATTCAGCGTGCGTAAAAGTATTTTTCACGCACGGCGTGCGTAAAAGTAAATACTTTTGCGCACGCTAATTTATAAATAATAATACAGGGCTATCCAAACGGACGGGCCAAGATCCTCCACTTTGTTGACGTCACATCCGGGGCTGATTTTTTTTGATGGTCACGATACGACACAGCTGATTGTCTTTAAAATATTGAAGTTGGAATGACGGTTCATGAATATTGAATTTTAGCTCACACATATACTATACTATAGTAGTGTGAGCTATAGTGATCCTAATTTTTTCGAGAAAAAAAAGTTGCTCCGATTTCAAAAACTTTTATATATCTTTGCGTTGTTGTCTGTCTGTCTGTCTGTCTGTCTGTCTGTCTGTCTGTCTGTATGTCTGTCTGTAACGACCAACGCGCATAACTCAAAAACCGCTAGCCCGATTCTAGTGAAATTTGGTACCTAAGCTGGGTTTTGGCTCGAGATGGTCCCATTTAAAAATGAACAAAATCCACCAAACACAAGCCGAATAAAAGGGTGGGGGTAGATTTCAAAAATTTGAATTTATGTGAAAATATGGCATGTGTGATATCAAACGAAAGGTAATTGAGTCTGGACTTAAACAAAATACATTTTAGTTTTTTTTTAAAGTGGGGGTAGATTTCACAAATTTGAGTTTAAGTAATAACATGGCTTGTGTAGTATCAAACGACAGGTAATTGAGTCTAGAGTTGAATAAAATATATTTCAGTTTTTAGTTATATTAGCTCACACGTACACTATAAATATAGTAACTAGTGTGAGCTTAAGTGCCCATAATTTGGCAGAGTATTTTTTTAAATAACGCCCTTTATGAGATTGTTTTTACTTTATTCTGGCTTAATTTTTCATAGCCGCTTCATTAGCTCACACAAAAATTAAGCTTAAAGCAAAAGCGAATGTGGCAATCACAGATGACAAAGTCAAATACGTGGCAAATATAACAGTTGGCATGTGGTACATGACGGGTAATTTGATTTCAAAATAAGGAATGCTAAATCTTGAAGATTTTAACCTTTTAATTATGTTGCTTCGTTAGAAACTTTTGTTGGAATATTGGGATGGTGTCTGAGAATATTTCACTGAAATTTTGCGGAAATCTGTAGTGCCATTTTGAAAATATCATAAAAAAACGTCTGACCTCCCATAAGACCCAATGTAAAATTCAGCCTCGGGAGAACGGCTGATTTTTTCAGGGTCGTGGCCTCTATTTTTGTGTTTGCCTTGAATAATAATTAAACTTTTATATAAATTGCAGTGACTCTATATTTTGCTTTTATGTCACTTGATATACTAGATGACACTGACAAGGTTATTTGATATTTACCGTCAGGGGGTCGATTTTTGTCGGTTAGACCTCCGATTGTTTTTATCCGGCTAAAATTTTTAGCCATATAAAATTGGGCTGTACTGAGGTCCACTAGAACTGGCAAAATACCGTGGAAGGTTTCTGCTCAATATTTTGAACCAAAAAGGCAAAACAACCTTAGATATTAGTAAGCATAACATTCTAGAGCTAATTTTCTTCCTAATTTGATTCTTAGAAGAAAACAAAAACCGTTTTCCGACACGAATTGTACGCCGAATTTATTTCTCAGTGTTCGTACAAATCAGTGATCGCGGCTCGCAGTGTTGTCAGTGCAGCTTGGTAGAATTCTTTCACTTATTTCAGAAAATCGAGTTTGCCGTGATTTTTATGACGCTTACTTTGACAGACAAGTATGAAGGAATTTCACAATAAAAAAACAGAATTTTTAAAAAATTATATTACTAGTTTTAAAAAAATGATAAGTTCATTTCTCACACGTGCGGATATGGTGTTCTGTGGGGCGGATCACTATCCCAGAGAGGGGCTCCATTTCTTTTAAATACGCCCCTCACAAAAGCCAAGAAGATTTGGATAGTAGACTTGGATAATCTGTGGTTCTACACGGTCTCAAGCCTCACCTATAATATCACCTGATCATATAAGAAGGGAAACATAGTATACAAAGTTTTCGATCCCAGAGAGGGGCTCCATTTCCTTTAAATATGTCCCTCACAAAAGACGAGAAGATATGGATAGTTCTGCAGAGTCTCGAAGCCCCACTTATAAAATCTCCTGATTATATACGAAAAGAAAGATACCTACCTATAGTTAGTATACAAAGTTAAAATCATCATAAAAATTCAAAATAATGGATATGTATAGCAGGCTTAGGGAACATGCTTAAATTATGTAACACAAAAAATCAGGATTTTTAATCCCCCCTCGTAACGTATTTTCAAAAAAAACACATTAAAAAAACATTGTGTGTAACGCAAAGCCTAACCCCCCTCCCTTGAGTGTTACATAATTTAAGGATATAGGCCCTTATAAGGAATATAACTGGGTCAATTTTTTTGGCCCTTATAAGGAATATAACTGGGTCAATTTTTTTGAGGGGTTGAAATCAAATTTGGCAATAAAACATTTAAATAATATAGGTGCTTATTTTGATATTTTAATTTGGCAGGGTTATCCTAGCTACACTCTCTGCTTATAGGTACTTATAGCTTTTTAAACTATAGACTATAGCAACCCCCACAACTAAAATCACTATTTATTGCTACAAGCCTGTGACATTGAACGAAAATTTGTTTAAAAACATTTTCTTTAAATGAAAATTTGTTCGAACAAACTTCTAATCGAAGAAAATGTTTTTAAACAATTTTCTGTACACAGAAAATTTTATTGAATGATTATCCTTTTGAAGAAAATGTTATTTTAAATAAAAAGTTAATTAATTATTGAATTAGGTACTTTATTTTTTTTATGTATTTTTGTTGATTATAAAAATATTATGTATTTTTGTTGATTATAAAAATACTCTGCCAATATATGGGTACCTATAAGCTCACACTAGGTACTATAGTTATTGTGTACGTGTGAGCTCATATAACTAAAAACTGAAATATATTCAATTCAACTCCAGACTCAATTACCTTTCGTTTGATACCACACAACCCATGTTTTGAATTAAACTCTAATTTTTGGAATCTACCCCCACCCTTTTTTTTTAAACTAAAATGTATTTTGTTTAACTCCAGACTCAATTACCTTTCGTTTGAGATCACATAAGACATATTTCACTTAATCTCTAATTTTTGAAACTTACTCCCGCCTTTTTTTTTTAACTTAAATTTATTTTCCTTAACTACAGACTTATTAGCTCACACTACTACTATACTATAGTAGTCTGTCTGTCTGTCTGTCTGTCTGTCTGTCTGTCTGTCTGTCTGTCTGTCTGTCTGTCTGTCTGTCTGTCTGTCTGTCTGTCTGTCTGTCTGTCTGTCTGTCTGTCTGTCTGTCTGTCTGTCTGTCTGTCTGTCTGTCTGTCTGTCTGTCTGTCTGTCTGTCTGTCTGTCTGTCTGTCTGTCTGTCTGTCTGTCTGTCTGTCTGTCTGTCTGTCTGTCTGTCTGTCTGTCTGTCTGTCTGTCTGTCTGTCTGTCTGTCTGTCTGTCTGTCTGTCTGTCTGTCTGTCTGTCTGTCTGTCTGTCTGTCTGTCTGTCTGTCTGTCTGTCTGTCTGTCTGTCTGTCTGTCTGTCTGTCTGTCTGTCTGTCTGTCTGTCTGTCTGTCTGTCTGTCTGTCTGTCTGTCTGTCTGTCTGTCTGTCTGTCTGTCTGTCTGTCTGTCTGTCTGTCTGTCTGTCTGTCTGTCTGTCTGTCTGTCTGTCTGTCTGTCTGTCTGTCTGTCTGTCTGTCTGTCTGTCTGTCTGTCTGTCTGTCTGTCTGTCTGTCTGTCTGTCTGTCTGTCTGTCTGTCTGTCTGTCTGTCTGTCTGTCTGTCTGTCTGTCTGTCTGTCTGTCTGTCTGTCTGTCTGTCTGTCTGTCTGTCTGTCTGTCTGTCTGTCTGTCTGTCTGTCTGTCTGTCTGTCTGTCTGTCTGTCTGTCTGTCTGTCTGTCTGTCTGTCTGTCTGTCTGTCTGTCTGTCTGTCTGTCTGTCTGTCTGTCTGTCTGTCTGTCTGTCTGTCTGTCTGTCTGTCTGTCTGTCTGTCTGTCTGTCTGTCTGTCTGTCTGTCTGTCTGTCTGTCTGTCTGTCTGTCTGTCTGTCTGTCTGTCTGTCTGTCTGTCTGTCTGTCTGTCTGTCTGTCTGTCTGTCTGTCTGTCTGTCTGTCTGTCTGTCTGTCTGTCTGTCTGTCTGTCTGTCTGTCTGTCTGTCTGTCTGTCTGTCTGTCTGTCTGTCTGTCTGTCTGTCTGTCTGTCTGTCTGTCTGTCTGTCTGTCTGTCTGTCTGTCTGTCTGTCTGTCTGTCTGTCTGTCTGTCTGTCTGTCTGTCTGTCTGTCTGTCTGTCTGTCTGTCTGTCTGTCTGTCTGTCTGTCTGTCTGTCTGTCTGTCTGTCTGTCTGTCTGTCTGTCTGTCTGTCTGTCTGTCTGTCTGTCTGTCTGTCTGTCTGTCTGTCTGTCTGTCTGTCTGTCTGTCTGTCTGTCTGTCTGTCTGTCTGTCTGTCTGTCTGTCTGTCTGTCTGTCTGTCTGTCTGTCTGTCTGTCTGTCTGTCTGTCTGTCTGTCTGTCTGTCTGTCTGTCTGTCTGTCTGTCTGTCTGTCTGTCTGTCTGTCTGTCTGTCTGTCTGTCTGTCTGTCTGTCTGTCTGTCTGTCTGTCTGTCTGTCTGTCTGTCTGTCTGTCTGTCTGTCTGTCTGTCTGTCTGTCTGTCTGTCTGTCTGTCTGTCTGTCTGTCTGTCTGTCTGTCTGTCTGTCTGTCTGTCTGTCTGTCTGTCTGTCTGTCTGTCTGTCTGTCTGTCTGTCTGTCTGTCTGTCTGTCTGTCTGTCTGTCTGTCTGTCTGTCTGTCTGTCTGTCTGTCTGTCTGTCTGTCTGTCTGTCTGTCTGTCTGTCTGTCTGTCTGTCTGTCTGTCTGTCTGTCTGTCTGTCTGTCTGTCTGTCTGTCTGTCTGTCTGTCTGTCTGTCTGTCTGTCTGTCTGTCTGTCTGTCTGTCTGTCTGTCTGTCTGTCTGTCTGTCTGTCTGTCTGTCTGTCTGTCTGTCTGTCTGTCTGTCTGTCTGTCTGTCTGTCTGTCTGTCTGTCTGTCTGTCTGTCTGTCTGTCTGTCTGTCTGTCTGTCTGTCTGTCTGTCTGTCTGTCTGTCTGTCTGTCTGTCTGTCTGTCTGTCTGTCTGTCTGTCTGTCTGTCTGTCTGTCTGTCTGTCTGTCTGTCTGTCTGTCTGTCTGTCTGTCTGTCTGTCTGTCTGTCTGTCTGTCTGTCTGTCTGTCTGTCTGTCTGTCTGTCTGTCTGTCTGTCTGTCTGTCTGTCTGTCTGTCTGTCTGTCTGTCTGTCTGTCTGTCTGTCTGTCTGTCTGTCTGTCTGTCTGTCTGTCTGTCTGTCTGTCTGTCTGTCTGTCTGTCTGTCTGTCTGTCTGTCTGTCTGTCTGTCTGTCTGTCTGTCTGTCTGTCTGTCTGTCTGTCTGTCTGTCTGTCTGTCTGTCTGTCTGTCTGTCTGTCTGTCTGTCTGTCTGTCTGTCTGTCTGTCTGTCTGTCTGTCTGTCTGTCTGTCTGTCTGTCTGTCTGTCTGTCTGTCTGTCTGTCTGTCTGTCTGTCTGTCTGTCTGTCTGTCTGTCTGTCTGTCTGTCTGTCTGTCTGTCTGTCTGTCTGTCTGTCTGTCTGTCTGTCTGTCTGTCTGTCTGTCTGTCTGTCTGTCTGTCTGTCTGTCTGTCTGTCTGTCTGTCTGTCTGTCTGTCTGTCTGTCTGTCTGTCTGTCTGTCTGTCTGTCTGTCTGTCTGTCTGTCTGTCTGTCTGTCTGTCTGTCTGTCTGTCTGTCTGTCTGTCTGTCTGTCTGTCTGTCTGTCTGTCTGTCTGTCTGTCTGTCTGTCTGTCTGTCTGTCTGTCTGTCTGTCTGTCTGTCTGTCTGTCTGTCTGTCTGTCTGTCTGTCTGTCTGTCTGTCTGTCTGTCTGTCTGTCTGTCTGTCTGTCTGTCTGTCTGTCTGTCTGTCTGTCTGTCTGTCTGTCTGTCTGTCTGTCTGTCTGTCTGTCTGTCTGTCTGTCTGTCTGTCTGTCTGTCTGTCTGTCTGTCTGTCTGTCTGTCTGTCTGTCTGTCTGTCTGTCTGTCTGTCTGTCTGTCTGTCTGTCTGTCTGTCTGTCTGTCTGTCTGTCTGTCTGTCTGTCTGTCTGTCTGTCTGTCTGTCTGTCTGTCTGTCTGTCTGTCTGTCTGTCTGTCTGTCTGTCTGTCTGTCTGTCTGTCTGTCTGTCTGTCTGTCTGTCTGTCTGTCTGTCTGTCTGTCTGTCTGTCTGTCTGTCTGTCTGTCTGTCTGTCTGTCTGTCTGTCTGTCTGTCTGTCTGTCTGTCTGTCTGTCTGTCTGTCTGTCTGTCTGTCTGTCTGTCTGTCTGTCTGTCTGTCTGTCTGTCTGTCTGTCTGTCTGTCTGTCTGTCTGTCTGTCTGTCTGTCTGTCTGTCTGTCTGTCTGTCTGTCTGTCTGTCTGTCTGTCTGTCTGTCTGTCTGTCTGTCTGTCTGTCTGTCTGTCTGTCTGTCTGTCTGTCTGTCTGTCTGTCTGTCTGTCTGTCTGTCTGTCTGTCTGTCTGTCTGTCTGTCTGTCTGTCTGTCTGTCTGTCTGTCTGTCTGTCTGTCTGTCTGTCTGTCTGTCTGTCTGTCTGTCTGTCTGTCTGTCTGTCTGTCTGTCTGTCTGTCTGTCTGTCTGTCTGTCTGTCTGTCTGTCTGTCTGTCTGTCTGTCTGTCTGTCTGTCTGTCTGTCTGTCTGTCTGTCTGTCTGTCTGTCTGTCTGTCTGTCTGTCTGTCTGTCTGTCTGTCTGTCTGTCTGTCTGTCTGTCTGTCTGTCTGTCTGTCTGTCTGTCTGTCTGTCTGTCTGTCTGTCTGTCTGTCTGTCTGTCTGTCTGTCTGTCTGTCTGTCTGTCTGTCTGTCTGTCTGTCTGTCTGTCTGTCTGTCTGTCTGTCTGTCTGTCTGTCTGTCTGTCTGTCTGTCTGTCTGTCTGTCTGTCTGTCTGTCTGTCTGTCTGTCTGTCTGTCTGTCTGTCTGTCTGTCTGTCTGTCTGTCTGTCTGTCTGTCTGTCTGTCTGTCTGTCTGTCTGTCTGTCTGTCTGTCTGTCTGTCTGTCTGTCTGTCTGTCTGTCTGTCTGTCTGTCTGTCTGTCTGTCTGTCTGTCTGTCTGTCTGTCTGTCTGTCTGTCTGTCTGTCTGTCTGTCTGTCTGTCTGTCTGTCTGTCTGTCTGTCTGTCTGTCTGTCTGTCTGTCTGTCTGTCTGTCTGTCTGTCTGTCTGTCTGTCTGTCTGTCTGTCTGTCTGTCTGTCTGTCTGTCTGTCTGTCTGTCTGTCTGTCTGTCTGTCTGTCTGTCTGTCTGTCTGTCTGTCTGTCTGTCTGTCTGTCTGTCTGTCTGTCTGTCTGTCTGTCTGTCTGTCTGTCTGTCTGTCTGTCTGTCTGTCTGTCTGTCTGTCTGTCTGTCTGTCTGTCTGTCTGTCTGTCTGTCTGTCTGTCTGTCTGTCTGTCTGTCTGTCTGTCTGTCTGTCTGTCTGTCTGTCTGTCTGTCTGTCTGTCTGTCTGTCTGTCTGTCTGTCTGTCTGTCTGTCTGTCTGTCTGTCTGTCTGTCTGTCTGTCTGTCTGTCTGTCTGTCTGTCTGTCTGTCTGTCTGTCTGTCTGTCTGTCTGTCTGTCTGTCTGTCTGTCTGTCTGTCTGTCTGTCTGTCTGTCTGTCTGTCTGTCTGTCTGTCTGTCTGTCTGTCTGTCTGTCTGTCTGTCTGTCTGTCTGTCTGTCTGTCTGTCTGTCTGTCTGTCTGTCTGTCTGTCTGTCTGTCTGTCTGTCTGTCTGTCTGTCTGTCTGTCTGTCTGTCTGTCTGTCTGTCTGTCTGTCTGTCTGTCTGTCTGTCTGTCTGTCTGTCTGTCTGTCTGTCTGTCTGTCTGTCTGTCTGTCTGTCTGTCTGTCTGTCTGTCTGTCTGTCTGTCTGTCTGTCTGTCTGTCTGTCTGTCTGTCTGTCTGTCTGTCTGTCTGTCTGTCTGTCTGTCTGTCTGTCTGTCTGTCTGTCTGTCTGTCTGTCTGTCTGTCTGTCTGTCTGTCTGTCTGTCTGTCTGTCTGTCTGTCTGTCTGTCTGTCTGTCTGTCTGTCTGTCTGTCTGTCTGTCTGTCTGTCTGTCTGTCTGTCTGTCTGTCTGTCTGTCTGTCTGTCTGTCTGTCTGTCTGTCTGTCTGTCTGTCTGTCTGTCTGTCTGTCTGTCTGTCTGTCTGTCTGTCTGTCTGTCTGTCTGTCTGTCTGTCTGTCTGTCTGTCTGTCTGTCTGTCTGTCTGTCTGTCTGTCTGTCTGTCTGTCTGTCTGTCTGTCTGTCTGTCTGTCTGTCTGTCTGTCTGTCTGTCTGTCTGTCTGTCTGTCTGTCTGTCTGTCTGTCTGTCTGTCTGTCTGTCTGTCTGTCTGTCTGTCTGTCTGTCTGTCTGTCTGTCTGTCTGTCTGTCTGTCTGTCTGTCTGTCTGTCTGTCTGTCTGTCTGTCTGTCTGTCTGTCTGTCTGTCTGTCTGTCTGTCTGTCTGTCTGTCTGTCTGTCTGTCTGTCTGTCTGTCTGTCTGTCTGTCTGTCTGTCTGTCTGTCTGTCTGTCTGTCTGTCTGTCTGTCTGTCTGTCTGTAACGACCAACGCGCATAACTTAAAACATGCTAGCCCGATTTTAATGAAATTTGGTACCTACGCTGGGTTTTGGGTCGAGATGGTCCCACTTAAAAATGAACAAAATTCACCAAACAAAAGTCAAATAAAAGGGTGGGGGTATACTTCAAAAATTAGAGTTTTTGTAAAAATATGGCATGTGTGATATCAAACGAAAGGTAATTGCGTCTGGAGTTAAATAAAATACATTTTACTTTTTAAAAAAGGGTGGGGGTAAATTTAAAAAATTTGTGTTTATGTGGAAATATGGCGTGTGTGATATCAAACGAAAGGTAATTAAGTGTGGAGTTAAACAAAATACAAAAGTTTAAGTCAAAACATGGCTTGTGTGGTATCAAACGAAAGGTAATTGAGTCTGGAGTTCAATAAAATATATTTTAGTTTTTAGTTATATTAGCTCACACGTACACTATAACTGTAGTAACTAGTGTGAGCTTAGGTGCCCATAGATTGGCAGAGTATTACTTTTGGTATCACACACGCCATATACCCTTTTATTTATCTTGTGATCAGTGGATTTTGTTTATTTTAAATGGGACCATCCCTACCCAAGGTACCAAATTTCTTTATAATCGGGCAAGCGGTTTTTGAGTTATACGCGTTGGTCGTTACAGACAGACGGCGCGACAAAAAAGTTTCAAAATCAGTTGAAACACAAAGATATATAAAAATTTTTAAAATCGGAGCAACTTTGTTTTTCTCGAAAAAATTAGGATCACCATAGCTCACACTACTACTACTATATAGTAGTAGTGTGAGCTAAAATAATTTTTAAAATTAAGATTTTACAGTAACATTTGAGTAAAAATATGTTCAAATGGAAAATTCTTCGAAATCATTTTCCTTGTATGGAAATTTCTCCAAAACATTATTGATTGAGAAACTTCATAAGGTACTTTATTTTTTTAAATTAAAATAATGACTATCCAGTGCTTTATTTAAAATCAACAACTTTGTGTTTTTGGTGATTATAGAAAAATAGTTTTTAAAATTAAGATTTTACATTTTTTTAGAACATGGGGCATGCTTGAAGAATTTTTTGACATTTAAGTAAAAATATGTACGTAATAGTTATTTTTGTTAACCCTCATAGAATAAGCGGGTTGCAGAAATATCTTTAAAATTAATTTTATTGTTTAAATGAAAAATTGTCCTAAAACATTTTCTTTCAACAGAAATTTGTTTAAAAACATTTTCAAGAAAATTTTATTGAATAATTATCCTTTTGGAGAACTGAACAAAAAATGTTCTGTAAAACATGTACTCAAAATATGTAGCAGGCACATAGATAGCTTTTCTTTCTGGGGGAATACTCCCATATAGAAAGTGCTGTACTGTTATTCCATGACGGTGCATGATGTTTTGGACAGGGTAGGCAGAAATGCTCGCCGGAGGCAAATCCACTAAATACAGAACATTTTAGTGGTGATGTGCCCAATTTTTGTCCAAGACACTAAAATTTCATGAAAAAAACTTGTTCAAGGAGGGGGGAAATGTCCCCAGTGCCCCCCCCTTATCTATTGTTCCTGGTACCTAGTTCTCACAAACTATTATCAAACTAAACTTCACTTTGTTCAACTGTTTTTGTTTGTGGAAATGTAATCACTTTACGCACTTTTCTTATTAATAATATTATTTTTGATAATAATTAACAAATATTATTTGATAATACATTGAATTCTATTTCACATTCTCATAGTTACATTACTATAAAAGAATAAATCATATGAGAGATTTGGGTGGCATCTACTGGTCTAGTGCTGGTCTCGAAGGATGCTTATTTCTCTGCAACAAGTTTTTTATTTGGACCAACATATCAGATGATAGGGATTGCTTGCAAGCTTGAGAAGTTTGTGTTTGTTGCCTTGTAGACACATAAGTAACCTGTAACAATAATTTTCAATAAATTGGTTAAAAATTTTTTTTAAGTCACAAGCTTTTATAAAATGCACCAGATATTAAAAAATAATTTTCTAACATTCTAATATTATCATAATAATAAAAGCGATGGCCGACTGATAAAAATTTTGACGATGTTAGCACGATAAGATATCCGTATCAATTAAATATCACTATTTGCAAGGATCAATTTAGCAGAAAAATGCAGAGGTACCAAACCTACCCAACCCGACCCAAAATACCCCAGCATTTCTTTGACATAGGTATGGCAATGGCATAGCATTGCGGCACATCAAACATATCTTTGATGACCTGCTATGTTGAATATTCTTTAAGTGTTTAGATCACAAATTTAAATTAACTTGTGCTTTGATTTGCGGCCATCGCTTTTATTATTATGATAATATTAGAATGTTAGAAAATTACTTTTTAATTTTTAGTGCATTTTATAAAAGCTTGTGACTTAAAAAAAAATTTTTACCAATTTATTTTCTACTTTTTAGTCTCAGCTGTCTACTCTATTAAATGAAAATATTTTTTTTAATAAAAGAACAGAAGAGTCTATTCTAGATTATAATGAAATCGCTGATCGTGAGTTGTTTGGAAACTCATTTTTCTATTGGGGCAAAGAGAGGGTGGGGGTAGAGGTAGAAATATATTTTTTTTTGGGCTGTATTGCCATCGGACCTTTATGCATATACCAAGTTTTATAAAAGTCATTTGAAGTGAAGTGTGTCAAAAACGCATTTTTTATGGAAGGGGGTGGGGGTAGAGTGGGAGGACAATTTTTCATTATTGTTGTATTGTCATCGGACCACTATATGTATACCAAATTTCATCCAAATCGGATAATGGGAAGTGTGCCAAAAACGCATTTTTCTATAGATGGGGGTAGGAGTGGTAGGATTTTTTTTTCAATGTTGTATTGTCATCGGACCACTATATGTATACCGAATTTCATCCAAATTGGATAATGGGAAGTGTGTCAAAAACGCATTTCTATGAAAGAGGGTGGGGGTAGGGGTGGGAGGATATTTTTTTTTAATCGGATAATGGGAAGTGTGTCAAAAACGCTTCACAAGATTTGATAGATAGTTAGATAGTTAGACAGAACATCTGAAGCTAAATAAAAGCTTGTAAAAAGATGCAAATTTTCCAGCTCTAATTATTTTTGAAAAGCCTGCATTTAGAAATATTTCCAAGTGAAAAAAAAACATTTTTTTGGCAAAGGGTGCCCAAAGGGGCTTGTTAGCGAAATACTAGACAACAGTAGACTAATACTTACGTGTGAACATCCCGCCCAACAGCTACACAACCAAAACTATCAAAGTTGAACATAAATAATAAATTAGTTGAATTATAAAATAAAATAAAGTTTCCATAAAAAATGCAATCCTAACCCACTTTATGCAGAACACCAAGCTTATTTTTTGTTGTGAAATGCAGACTGACGGCCCTTCGAAGACGTAGCAACAAGCACAGTGGGCCAAATCAGATATCCAATGCAATTTTTCTTGGTAAAACTAGATATTACAAAAACCAAAATGTTTTGAAAGAATGGAATGAATGTATGTTTATACGCCAAGGAAGTAGCTTGGAGGAGGGAGGGTAAGCCCTCTAATATCAAAATTAGCCCCCTTCAAACGAAATGAACATAATCTAATTGTGGAGCTGTCCAAGTCCACAAATAACATGCGGACTAGGCCTTCCTGCTCTGTTTTTTCTAGAATTTTAGTAACATAATTAAGTGACTCATTATAAAAAAATCAGCTCCCCTAAAAAAAGAAAACATTATTTTACTTTAATTGCTGTTTTTGTAGTTTAATAATAATATACAAATAGATAATGTAACTCCCATTATCTTTTTGGACTCAGACTTCAGTTTTTATCAGTCCCAATTTTTACTTTCCTAGTTCGTGCAGAAAAAGTTAGGAAAGGTATTATGTTCGACGGATTTTTTTTAAGATAACTAATATTTTGTGACATTTGTTTGTTTGTATGTATGTTTATCCGGTTCGGTTCGGTTCTTCGGACTTTTGAAAAACCTGTAGCTGCACATTAAAATCGGCTTATTATATCAAAATGTCTTTTCTGCCTTTTACCTTGAAATTTTTTAACTTACGTACAGCCATCTGAAAAACGCAGTCGTTCTGGGTGTTTAGGTCGCTTTATTTTTTTTTAAATCAGATTTAATTAATTTCTGAAAACTCCCTTACCAGAATAAAAATTGTGGGGAAATAACAAGTTTTGAATAAAAGTTTTCGTATTTTGTAATTTATTATTTTTGACACGCTTTTATTAGCTTCACCTGTATGTTTGTAGGTAGCTATGTATGTTTGTAACTGACTCCTTTGGACTAGATTTTGACCTACTTTAAACGAACAGATTTAATTTAAACTTTGTACACTTATCAAGAACCGGTGACAATACAATAATTTTCCAGGCGCACCCTTGGGGGTACTTCGGGGACTCGCCTCCCCCAAGCCTAAAAACTTTGCAAAAACGAACAAATTTATTTACACTTTGTATACACTTATCAAGAACCGGTGACAACGCCAAGATTAATAATTTCGCAGACATTTTTCATATATTTCAGGAATAAAACAATAAAATAGGTTAAAATACGGCTTAATGAGGTCTCGCTCCCCTCTCCACAAGAAATATTCCTTATTAAGTTTTTCTCATTATCCTGATCAGGATAATTTATTTTTATTATTACTAGTATTATTGTGAAAATAAATCGGTATACTGGCAACATACACTAAGTCAAAAATTTAATTTTGAGAAAATCGCATTTCAATAAGTTTTGAAATTAGGAACAACATTTGAAATTTTAGTAATATTTTATAGATTTTGTGAAGTCTGTGATTTAATGTATTTTTTAAATTTGGTTGTAACGGCCAGGTTTCACCATGGCTCAAAAACTAAAAAAAATGACTTTGAGTGTATTTTGCCAGTATACCGACGTAATATAGTTAATTAAAAAACACGATTTCACAGCACATTAACCTAAAAAATAAAAAATAAATATAGTTAAAAAACTAAAAAACACGCTTCAAACTAAACAGTTAAAAATAATTCTTAATATTAGTTAAAAACAATAATGAACGAAAAATACTAGTATTATTGTGAAAAAAACGTCGGGCTCTCGATATACAAAGAAAATATGGCAAAAAAGTGCCCCAAGATTTTAGCTCACAAGACTACTATACTATAGTAGTGTGAGCTTATATATCTTTGCGTTTCAGATGATTTTGAAACTTTTTTGTTGCGCCGTCTGTCTGTCTGTCTGTCTGAACCTTTTATTTTGAAATTTGTGTTGGAGAACTTGGCTTTACTTTTATCTCAATTCTTTTTACGGAATGCCATTTTCGCGTACTTGGCTTTTCTTTACATGAAATGTTTTTGTTATGATTTCACTTCTTTTTTAAAGGAATTGGATAATACTTAATTTTTAAAGTAGTAAAATATGCGGAATATTGTTCAAAATTTTTGCAATGAGTTACTTAAATTTTTGAGGTTTTTAAATTTTTTTCCATGGTTTTATCGTAGTTCCCATCAGCCTTCCAAAGCTCAGCTCTCAAGCGTTTCTGGAAGTGGGTAATCTTACTTTTACATAACTTTACATTTATAGGGGAGGAGAGTAAATGAAAATATTGGATTTTTTAAATTTTTTCCTATGGTTTTATCATAATTTCTATCAGCATTCCAATGCTCAGCTCTTTAGCGTTTCTGGAAGTGGGCAATGTTAGTTTAATATAAATTGACATTTATAGGAGAGGGAAGTAAATTAAAATGTTGGAGTTTTTAAATTTTTTCATATAGTTTTATCATATTGTCTTTCAGTCTTAAAAAGTTCAGCTCTCTAGCGTTTCTCCAGTGTTACTTTTACATAATTTTACATTTATAGGGGAAGGAAGTAAATTAGAATTTTGGGGTGTTTTAATTTTTTTCTATAACTTTATCATAGTTACTATCGGTCTTCCAAAGCTTAGCTCTCTAGCATGTCTGGAAGTAGGCAATCTTACTTTTACTTAACTTTACATTTATAGGGGAGGGAAGTAAATTAGAATTTTAAGGTGTTTTAATTTTTTCCTATAGTTTTATCGTAGTTCCTATCAGTCTGCCAAAGCTCAACTCTCTAGCATTTCTGGAAGTGGGCAATGCTACTTTTACATAATTTTAAATGTATAGAGGAGGGGAGTAAATCAAAATTTTGGGATTTTTTAATTTTCTCTTATAGTTTTATCATAGGTCCTATCAGTCTGCCAAAGCTCAACTCTCTAGCATTTCTGAAAGTGGGCGATGCTACTTTTACATAAATTTAAATCTGCCAAATTTCAGCTTTGTAGCATGTCTGGAAATACAGTAGAATATTGATGATCTATACATGAGTGAGTGAGTGAGTCAGTGAGTGGCAATTTCGACGTTTTTTGAAATTTCGTATGAACCTTATGGAATTCCATGAAACTTGGAGGGGTTGTTAACTCCATGGAGGTCTACGACTGCGCAAAGTTTGAGATTCGTAGCTCATTCCGAAGTAGAGTTTTAGGTAGGTCAAATATCGGCTGAAATGTTTTAAGAAAAGGTTACGGGGCGCGAACTTGGCGAGGCACTGCCTTGTCGTCAGATCTACTTACCTTTAAATTCAATAAACTTTGATTAAAAACAAAAAACACTTTGCCGGAACAGCTTTTGCTCGATTTCTACGCGGGGTCACAAATAAGACGAAAACATAATTATGTAAGTGTGGATGTCACAGAGAGACGAATTTAAATCGAAGTATACATACTCAACTCAGCCCAGGGCTGGCCGATTGCGGACCGGCCGTTTGCAAAAATAGAATTTTCCTCGGTTTCGCATTGGCGGCTCGTTGTTATTCTAAAAATGTGGTTTTAACACAGTCTAAAGATCTATTTAATAATGATACAGTTTCAAGTTAGTTTGCAGCATAACTTTTTAATTACATAAATATATATAGTTTAGGTACCTTCATACTGTGTAAAACAACATCTTCAAAATAAAACAGAACCGCCAATGCGAAACCGAGGAAAACATGTCAAAAATATTAACCAAAAAATAGAAAGCTTGACGTTAGCTTCGCTTCCTATAAAGCTTGCCTTTACGATGAGTGTCCTTAGCTAGGGCACCTCCAAGACGTAAACAAGGAGGTGCGAAGCACCCCCAGGCATAGTCACATAGAAACTGATTACTAATCGGCTTTGCTCGGGACACAAAAAATGGCCGATATTCCAGTAAAATCTATGACTACAGTACCTAGATTAAAAAAAAATCTAGATAATCTGGACTAGGTACTTACCTGTGTTCAGCGAATTTTTGATAAATTATGTAGCTCTATACCTAGCTGGATATGTTTTATTTACTGACGCTGGCGCCACTTTGGCAGAATTAAGGCCCCTAATTATTATGCAAATAATATAAAATAAAAATATAAGATTTTCATTATTCAGTCCTAGCAATTTATTCCCATTTTCTTTTCTTTTATATTTATTTTTTTTTTCCAAATCGGCTAACCCATATGTTACTTTTTTTAGGTACCTAAATTATTCTTCTGAATTTTTCTTCTATGTTTATGTTTTTCTTCTCCTTGGAAATAAATAAATAAATATATTAGAGGCGCAATTAGGGGGGGGGGTTCTATAAAATCGGTTAAGCAGTTTCTGAACTCGTTTACAGGGTGGGCCAAAAAAACCTGGACCTTTTTCTTATTATAACTTTGAACTATACAATCGATATTAATGGGACAAACTGCACTTGCCAAAGAATTAATCAGAGTTTTGACTAATTTATAATTTTTTTGTCTGCCATCTCAAAATCCAAGATGGCGGACAATATTAAAATGTACCTTTCAAAGCTGCTCGTTTATTCTTGTGTTGCGAATATGTTCCAATTATTTTTTAAATTAGTAAGCAAGCTGCGTTCTTGCCAGGCACGACAAGGTACGATTCAGCAAAATTGGTTCAGTGGTTCTATAAAAAAATATTTTTGTTCAACCATTGTTTTGAATATTATACGATTGCTTGCCACTCATGTCTGCATTTATTTACTTATAAATTCATTACTACTGAACCGATGTTAGTGGAAATAAACAACATCCTGGTGAGAATTGATTGCTTTTTTAAGATCATGATCAAAGTTATCGCCATCTTAAATTTTAAGATGGATAGAATTATTCTTGATTATTTAATATGGCGTGTTTATTCTTATTTTCCGAAAATGTTTTAGATTTTTTTAAATCTATAATAAAGCACTACTTTTTCCCCACACAACAAGGTAAAAACTATTAAAATCAGTGTGGTGGTTCTCAAAATATCTATTTTTGTTTCAACCATTGTTTTAGAGATTATACGATTGTATTGCCAATCCTGTCTGCATTAATTTTCTTATAAATTCTACCAATTTTAGTGAACCAAAAAATCGTGGTAAGAATTGATTGCTCTTTAAAGATTATAATCGAAATTTGCCGCCATCTTAGAATTAAGATGTCGGACAGAAATTGCCAATGCAATCGCATAACTTGTAAAACAATTGTACAAAATCAGATTTTGTGAGAACTACTTCGCCGATTTTATTAAATTGTACTTTATTAAGCGGGAGAAAAGTAGTACTTTCCAATAAATTATTTAAAAAAACTAAAACATTTTCGAAAAAAAATAATAAAAATGCTTCTTTGAAGGATCAAGTATGGTTCTGTCCAACATCTTAACTTTTAGGATGGCGGCAAATTTCGATTATACCCTTGAAAGTACAATTAATTCTCACCATCATTTTTCTTATTTCACTAAAATCGGTTTGGTAATAATGATATATAAGGAAATTAATGCAGACAGGGTTGGCAATGCAATCGTATAATCTGTAACACAATGACGAAAACAAAAATAGGTTTTTTGAGAACCAATACACCGATTTTGCAAATTTGTACCTTGTTGTGCGCGGGAAAAGAAGTGCTTTTCTATAAATTAAAAAAAAATCTAAAATATTTCCAGAAAATAAGAATAAACCCATCATTTTTATGAATCAAGTATGATTCTGTCCGCCATCTTAAATTTTAAGATGGCGATACATTTTGATCATGATCTTTAAAAAACAATCAATTCTCACTAGGATGTTTTTTATTTCATCAAAGTCAAAGGTTCAGTAGTAATAAATTTGTAAGGAAATAAATGCAGACATAATTGGCAAGGCAATCGTATAATTTTCAAAACAATGGTTGAAACAAAAATATTTTTTTTAGAACCATCAAACCGATTTTGCGTGGCAAGAACGCAGCTTTTCTACTAATTCAAAAAAATAATTCAAACGTGTTTGCAACATAAGAATAAACCAGCATCTTTAAAGGGTACATTTTAATATTGTCCGCCATCTTGGATTTTGAGATCGCTGACAAATAATTATAATTAGTCAAAACTCTGATTAATTCTCTGCCAAGCGCAATTTGTCCCATTAAAATCGATGGTATAGTTCAAAAGTTATAATGAAAAAAAATTGTGCGGTTTTTTTTGACCCACCCGGTATATATGTATTGATTGATTTATAAGAATTCTAATTTAATTCAGCAGATTTGTTTTTGTAAAAAAATCACTGAATAGAGTTAAAAATATACTATTATAAATCAGTACGTTTTGACGTAGCTAGATTAAAATTTAGCGCTCTTTTTACTCATCTGACTTTAACTACGTGGTAAAAAGGAGGACGGAGGTAGCAATTCACAAATAGTATCAAGTCCCTATCCAATTCCGTTAGTTAATTCACTTTTGCTCTGAAGTACATGAAGAAATATTTATTTATATTTTATATTTATGTTCCCAATAAGCTAGCTAACATTATTTATTATGCTAACATTTTTCAATATTTTTACAAAGATGTCAAGTGGATCGCTGGACCACATAGCAACAGCCGCCTCAAAATAAAAAATAAACCAAATTTAATTAATAAAATAGGCATAATGCAAGCTTGTCGCTTTGACGGATGTTACAAGTGCGTGCAATTGATAAAAATATACATTGGATGTCACAGAGTGATGAGTATCAATTGGATCGATTCTTGAATATACTCGCGCCAATATACATAGAAATTTTGGCGTCAAAATGTTTTACAAATTTTGCTGTATTCTTCATCAGACTCATGGTATGCTATGACATCCATTTAATTTAGGTACACCCGGGCCCTCCCCATCAGGAATGTACCAAAAACATGGAAAAACGTTGTGACATCCGAATTTGGATGTCACGGCGTCGAAGGATGTCACAAGATATCTAAAATTTTTACGCCTGGATGTCACAACGATCAGCGGAGATATATATATATATATATATATATATATGGCTAAGTACCCTTTATCAATATATATATATATATATATATATATATATATATATATATATATATATATATATATATATATATATATATATATATTGATAAAGGGTACTTAGCCACCTCAAAACAAAGTATATAAACTACGTTGTCACCTCATATATAACTTTAGTACCTCACGTTTTTGAGGTGACAACGTTTTTCAATAAAAATTTTAGTGAAGATTCCTAACACACTCAGCAAGCTGTGTGCAAAATTTTGTTCTGAGGTCACAAAATGGTATATATAGCTACTTTTTGGCCGTGTAGTTCACGTATCTACCGGTGGCGCTAGCGTCGCATTTACTGTAACTAAACGGTCCACTGAGTCACCTCGGTGGTATAAAACGTATTCAGTGTATTAAAACCGCGTCGCAGCGGCCTCAGAAATTTGGCAACATTGCAGATTATATTTTAGACCCTACGGGTTACTTTGTTATATGTGAACAAGTTTCCCAACTTGTTTTTATTTTTGTAAATAATTATATTCTCTAATTTTCACTTAAAATTAGAGAAGCTATCTCTCTTAGTTTTTAAATATTTTTGGGTTACATTTTCTACGCTTACAAGCGTTTTAGAATATTATTTTGATTTACTTTACGCTATATCTTTCCATATTTTAAATTTAAACTTCGCGCGCTTCTTCCAGCAATGAAGGATTTGAGATAAGCGGCTAAATTCGGCCTAGCAGACGCAAACGCCGATTGTCTGAGAGAACAACTCAACCACGCGCCACGTGCAACTAAAGTCACCGCACCGCTATTATTTTATATTAAAATTGTGGAAACTATTAATTTTACGCTTTAGCTTATTAGATATTAGTGTTTGGAACATTTTGAACTATAGAACAATGGAGAGTCTGGTACTTCGCGTATAATCGGGCTGGCCAGCCAAGTAGCTACGAAAGACATCTAAGGGTAAGTCGTTTCTTGATAATTTTTCATTGCTACGCTATTTTTAGTAAATAAGTTTTAGGCTCTTTTTTCCCTGTCGGAGCCCTGTGGAAAGATACAGTCCCTCTTAACTCCCACACGTTTTTCTCGAGCTATCTCGAGTGGTCCTTCGGTATATTTTATTTTCTACAGAAGGCCTGACCTCACCATTTGGTCCAGGTTCGAGCCCGATAACAGGACCCCGGGAAAAATTAAAGTCTAAATCGCATTTTGTTAAAAATAAAATTTTTAATAAATACGCTGACCTTGCTCTTTTTGCTGTGCTCGCAGTAAAAATAACAAGTAAAAAAGTACCGAACGCGCATTGTTTTCGCGCATTTCCTACCTCTTTTTGGCTTGGCGTCGAATGCACGTAGGAAAAGTTTCCAACACAAAGATATTAAGAGGTAAATGAGACTTGTTTACATTTTTTATCGCCTATTCTCTTTTCTTTTTAAACGCTTTTAATTTTTAAATATTAAAAATTTCGGAAACTAATCGTTCACCTGTTTTAACGGAGTTTTTTAAAAACATTACAATGAGTACGCAACTTAAGAAGTTAGAAGCACTCCGTAATGTGCAACATAATCGCCTTAATACTCTTCATAACTTAGCTAATGCATGCCTAACGGATGATACAAAACAACCGTGTTTACAGGTTCGACTTATCGACCTTGATGAAATTAAAGAAACATTTTTTATTTATCAAAATCAAATAATAGAGGCTTATTCGGCAAGTCCGGAGAGACTGGAAGAAGAAAATGAACGCCTTACTGAGTTTGACGACAGCTTCTATGATATTAAAAGAATTCAAAAACAACTATTTGAGGTGAAAATTGAAGCTCCTCAACCTCAAAACTTAACGCAAATTTCAAATTCTTCTGATCCAGACCGCTTTATGGCGTCTTTAATGCCAAGACTGCGCATTGTCGAATTTCATGGCGAATCACTAAGTTTCCAACCTTTCTAGATATGTACAATAGTTCTGTACACAATAATCCTAGTATTCCTACAAACGCTAAATTTAATTTGTTACTGTCCTACCTAAAAGGACCGCCTTTAAACGTAGTTAAACACTTACAAATAACCGACGCTAATTATATAATCGCTTACAATACGCTTCTAAAACGCTATCATAACCCCCGCTTATCGGCTCAAACTTATTGGCGCTCCGTGTATAATTTTCCCGCTCTCAAAGACGACAATCCAGAAACACTGCGCACGCTGCTTGATGTTTTTTCAGAAAACATTGAGGCTTTAAAAACTCTAAATTACGACACTGATCAATGGTGTTTTCCGCTCGCCAACATTTTACTAGATAAATTGCCTGAGGTACTACTTTCGCGCTTTGAACTAGCTAATTCTAGGTCTAATGAAATGCCCAAATATCAAGAAATTTATAATTTTCTTGAAAGTCAATGTAATTCGCTTTATTCGCTACAATCTAAAAATAGATTTAAAAATAATAAACAGTTTTATAAAAATAACGCCTCGCCTTATTATACAAAAACGCTACTTGGTACGGAAAATACTCATTCTAAAGATAGATGCGCTTTTTGTGATTCTAACACACATTCAATATATTTATGTAACGCATTTAAAGGTAAATCTCCCTACGAACGCTATTCTTACGCTAAAAATAAAAAACTATGTTTAAATTGTTTAAGCTCAATACATTTAACAAATTCTTGTCAAAGTCTACGCTCATGTCGCTATTGCCCTGGTAATCAAAGACACCACTCATTAATTCATTTTGAGCGAAATTATAATTACGCTAATTCTCAAAATCAAAATAGATCACATTTTGATGCTAACGTGAATTTCTCACAAAATCTCTCTAATATGTCTTCCAACGCATCTCCAAGTAGTTCACCACGTGGTTACTTGGCCAGTCAGCAAAGTTTTAGATCCCCGGCTACTGGGTGTCCGCTTCAAAATTACTCTACTCAAAATAATAACAATTTTACTTCGACGTCTTCTAATTCACAAGTACCAATCGCAACTCCTTCGGGTTCTAACCCCACGCATTGTGGTTTTATTTCTGCGCAATCGCAAGTTTTATTGTCAACTATCCTAGTAAAAATTCAAGATGTCCGCGGTAACTTTCAAACAGTTAGAGCCGTTTTAGACAGCGGTTCGCAAAACACTTTCTGTTCTCAAAAATTAGCGCAACAATTGGGCCTTCCCAGACAACCCTTATGTTCAAATATACAGGGGGTTGGAGGCAACTCTCTTACTTCTGATCTAGGATCGATTTTTATTAAAATTTGTAATTTTCAAAAACCAGATATTTTTGTGTCTACGCAAGCGATTATTTTGCAAAAGGTTTGTACTGATTTACCGTCAGTAAAAATAAATACAGAAAATTGGCATTTTATAAAAAATTTACCCTTAGCAGATCCCACTTTTTACAACCCTTCGCCTATAAATTTACTAATTGGTATGGATCTATTTCCACTAATTATACAGGGTGAAAAAATCGCTAGCGATGATCCAAATCATCCCTTTGCTATGGGAACTATTTTCGGCTATATTCTGATGGGACAAATAAATCAACCCTTAATTTCTACCCCGCCAATTAATGCTCTTTTTTGTCAAAATGAAAATGACTCGCTTTCGCAATTAATTTCAAAATTTTGGGAAACCGACTGCGTCCCACAAAAAACTCATTTGAAACCAGAGGATGAAATTTGTGAAAATTATTTTAAACAGAGCGTGTCGCGTAATCAAGACGGCCGGTATACTGTCTCCCTTCCCTTTCGCACATTTGACAATCCACCGCAGTTTCCTGGAATCAAACAAGTCGCGCTAAATCGTTTCTTATCTTTAGAAAAAAAACTGCTTCGCGATAAAAACTTGTATTGTGAATATTCTAAATTTATGAACGAATATTTGGAATTGGGTCATATGGACTATGACTCAGAAAAAGAAGACGATTCAGACAGCTATTTTATTCCACATTTCGCTGTTGTTAAAAATGAAGCTATCACTACTAAGACAAGGGTAGTTTTTAATGCGAGTATTACTGACCCTTTTACGCATATTTCGCTTAATCAAGTATTATTATCGGGTCCAAAACTACAAAAAGATATTATTCAAATATTATTACATTTTCGCCTTAACCCTGTGACGCTCACCTGCGATATTCAAAAAATGTATCGTGGTATAAATATCAACCCTGATCATCAAAAATACCAAAAAATATTTTGGCGTTTTAACCCTAATGACAAAGTTTCCATTTTTAAACTACGAACTGTCACTTACGGAGTGAACTGTTCACCATATCTCGCTTTACGCACCCTTCAGCACTTAGCTGAGTCCGAATATGATAACTACCCTCACGCTGCTCAAGTTATACTTAACGATACCTATATTGATGACGTCACTACTTCATGTAAAACGGTTCAAGAGGCGTTAAATTTGCAGCATGAGCTTACGGAGTTATTAGGAAACGCTGGCTTGAAATTACACAAATGGTCTAGCAATCGCTCAGAAGTGATCTCTCATTTAGATCCCTCCTTAGTCAACCCCGCAGTTTTATCTCTCGATTCGGATGACGTCACTAAGGTCTTAGGCCTGTGCTGGCATCCTTCCTATGACGAGTTTCGATTTAACATATTACCTAATCAGCAAAGCTGTACTAAAAGGACGCTTCTCTCTTTTTTAGCACGCTGCTATAACCCCCATGGTTATCTTACCCCAGTAACATTCACTTTAAAATATTTGATTCAACAAATTTGGTTACTTGGTATTTCCTGGGACGCCACGCCTACTTTAGAAATAGTTCGTCAGTGGACACTCTATCAATCTGAATTTCAAGTTTTAGAAAAATTTAGTTTACCCCGCCACATTGACATCACAAACGCCGAATCCATCGATCTCTGTGGTTTTTGTGATGCGAGTGAACGAGGGTACGCATGCGTAATATACTTACGTGTCTTACGAAACGCTAAATATCACATATATTTTGTTCTTGCGAAAAGTCGCATCGCTCCACTTAAAAAATTTGTTAGTATTCCGAGAATAGAACTTCTAGCCGCTACTCTTTTATCTGAGGTCTTAAAATACACATATGATATATTCATAAAAAGGTTCACAATAAATAATATTTACGCTTTTTCGGACGCAATGGTTGTTTTACACTGGATAAAATCCCATCCAAGTAAATGGAAAACTTTTGTCGCAAATCGTGTTAGTCTTATCCAAGATAATATTAATCCAGAATGTTGGTTATATACCCCCACATTTCTCAATAGTGCCGATGTAGCCAGCCGCGGCTGCTCGCCGAGTGAGCTTTTAAATCATCCCCTATGGTGGGCCGCCCCTAGTTTTTTACAAGAATCTTTCGATAAATGGCCAACAAAAACCCCGCAAGTCAAAATAAATGACAGTTTAGAGACTGAGGAACGAAAAAATGTTGCTCTGATTTCTTGTGACCGAATAACGGAAAACCTTTTAGATTCGCTTTTAAATAATAAATCCGATTTTTACGCTATTCAACTACTTTTAGCCCGCAGTTTACGATTCATAAATAATTGTAGACTATCCGCAGACGTCAGAAAAAAGACAAATATAGATTATATCGATCTCTTTAACGCTTTAAAATGTTTGGCTAAGCACGAACAACAAAAATACTTTTCTGAAGTAATTCTTAACCTTCAAAACCAGAAAAAATGCATAAAACCCATACAAAAATTGAATCCCTTTTTAGACCAGGATGGTCTTATAAGAGTGGGAGGAGGCATTCAACAAGCCATGACTATTTCTTACGGACAAAAACATCCTCTTCTTTTACCCAAGGAAAGTAGACTTTCTTATATTTTTATTGAATATATGCACAAAAAATATTTGCATGTCGGAGTGCAAACAGTCCAATATCTCATTAGTCAAATTTTTTGGATTTTATCTGCCAAACGCTTAATTAAAACGGTTTTATCCAAATGTGTTCGTTGCTTTCGCGTCAAACCGCATTCTTATGAGCAAATCATGGGACAAATTCCGTCCTACCGCTTGATTCCACAAAAGCCTTTTACTTTTAGTGGAGTAGATTTTAGTGGTGCTATACCTATCACTCTCAGTAAACACAGAGGTGTAAAAACACAAAAAGCATATATCTGCCTTTTTATTTGTCTAAATACTAAAGCTTTACATCTCGAGTTAGTGTCAGATCTAACTTCGGACGCTTTTTTAGCTGCGCTACGTCGCTTTGTTGCCCGAAGAGGTTACATAAAAACTCTTTTTTCAGACAATGGCACAAATTTCGTTAAATCCAGCAAAGAATTGCTTGATCTTGCAAGAAATGCTTGCACTCAACAAGCTATCGCCTGGAATTTTATCCCTCCATCAGCTCCCCACTTCGGCGGTCTTTGGGAGTCAGGGATAAAATCAGTAAAAACTCACTTAATTCGTACCATTGGCTCGCAGATTCTGAGTTATGAGGAGTTGTACACGGTTCTTTGTCAAATTGAGGCGATTTTAAATTCTCGCCCCTTGACCCCGCAATCTACCGACTGTAACGATCTACAGGTTTTAACACCGGGACATTTTTTAACACATGGACCTTTAGTTTCTGTTCCTGATGAAGATTTTTCAAGTAAACCTGAGAATCGGTTATCGCGATGGAACTTGGTCCAACGAATACAAGCCGATTTTTGGCGTCGTTGGAGCCAAGAATTTTTACATACCCTTCAAGTACGAAATAAATGGTTGGAACCATGCGCAGAGCCAAAAATAGGTACCCTCGTTCTTATCAAAGACGAGTTATCACCGCCCCTTCAATGGCGGGTAGGTCGCATTATTGAAATTTTTAAAGGGCCTGATGGGCACGCTAGGGTGGCAAATGTTCGTACCGCGTCCGGTATCTTTAAACGACCTTTAGTCAAGCTTTGCCCCCTTCCAATTGATTCAGATTCACCTACCGAAAAATGATGCTCATTTTGGTGGGCCGAATGAACAAGTTTCCCAACTTGTTTTTATTTTTGTAAATAATTATATTCTCTAATTTTCACTTAAAATTAGAGAAGCTATCTCTCTTAGTTTTTAAATATTTTTGGGTTACATTTTCTACGCTTACAAGCGTTTTAGAATATTATTTTGATTTACTTTACGCTATATCTTTCCATATTTTAAATTTAAACTTCGCGCGCTTCTTCCAGCAATGAAGGATTTGAGATAAGCGGCTAAATTCGGCCTAGCAGACGCAAACGCCGATTGTCTGAGAGAACAACTCAACCACGCGCCACGTGCAACTAAAGTCACCGCACCGCTATTATTTTATATTAAAATTGTGGAAACTATTAATTTTACGCTTTAGCTTATTAGATATTAGTGTTTGGAACATTTTGAACTATAGAACAATGGAGAGTCTGGTACTTCGCGTATAATCGGGCTGGCCAGCCAAGTAGCTACGAAAGACATCTAAGGGTAAGTCGTTTCTTGATAATTTTTCATTGCTACGCTATTTTTAGTAAATAAGTTTTAGGCTCTTTTTTCCCTGTCGGAGCCCTGTGGAAAGATACAGTCCCTCTTAACTCCCACACGTTTTTCTCGAGCTATCTCGAGTGGTCCTTCGGTATATTTTATTTTCTACAGAAGGCCTGACCTCACCAATATGTAATTTGTACCTGCTTTTTTTACCCTTGGAATATCTAATAGAATTCTTAGAAACGAGTGCCTGGATCTGATATTTTAAGAGGGGCTTTGTAAAGGATTATTATTGTATTTTTTATCTTACTGAAATAACTTGACTAATTTTTCTAGTCTTCTTACATTTTTTTGCTTATTCTGGCTGGTAGTTAAATATTATCGAAATCCTTTAAACAAGCAGTGAGATCATAACAAAAACATTTCATGTAAAAAAAGCCAAGTACGCGAAAGTGGTATTCCCTAAAAAGAATTGAGATAAATGTAAAGCCAAGTTCTCCAATACATATTTTAAAATGAATAGTTCTTACTAGTTTCGAAATGTTTTTCTAAACTTGGCTATTACGGCTGGTGCTAAATTGAATGTAAAGAAGTTTGGCTGGAATAGCAAAGTTTAAAAAACATTTCTAAGCTAGTAAGAACCATTAATTTTGAAATTTGTATTGGAGAACTTGACTTTACTTTTATCTCAATTCTTTTTACGGAATACAACTTTCGCGTACTTGGGTTATGATTCAATTGCTTTACATCATAATAGCACCCATTTAAAAAAAGTTGAATATTCCAAAGAAATGAATCCGGTTTTACCGTTTTACTTAGAAGTATGAATGGGCGTACCCAGAGGGGGGTAGGGTCTAGGGGGCCGGGCCCCCCCATGCCTAAAATATTTTTAGAGATTTTCCACATATTTCCTGAATAAAAAGTTTAAAGAGTATAAAATTCGCCATCATGAGGCTTCAGGCCCACCCCAGAGGCCTCGCGCCCCCTCCCCAAGAACTATCCCTGGGTGCGCCACTGGAGTAGGTAGGTACTACAAACTTGACATACCAAAGTTGAATTTAAAAGTAAGTCGTCGATCAGGTGTCATCGTTTAATGTAAAATTGTCAAAATATTGCTTGGTACTATTACTGCCTGGCAAGCGCGAATTTTTACCTCAATTTAGGGGGGTAATGGTCGACCGAAAAAATATTTAGCATTTATTTTTTTAGAGGGGGGATTTACCCCGTTACCCTCCTCAAATTCGCGCTTTCTGCCTTGCTTTACTCCAATAAGTCCTTAATGTATTTTGTGACAAATTTAAACATGACTGTAGAGGTTGGGCCAATTTCGATGTTTTTTGGGGCCTTTAGGTATTTCTACCAGAGATAGATAAAAGCAAGTGGACTGAGCTTGATTTTCGAGACGTTTTCAAATATCAAAGCAGGTTTTTAATACATATGGCCGCGTTTGAACTACGAGGGGTTTAACTTTTTAATTTACGAAAATTTAATTTTTTATTAGAAATTCTGTCAAACTAATTTTATTTTATTACTTAGTTTTTGATATATAACATTAAAATCGTATTTTTCTTAATTTTTTGATTTTTTTGATTTTTATTTTATATTTGAGGGCACGGCAGTGCCTCGCCAAGTTCGCGCGCCGTACCATCTTTTCTTGAAACGTTTCAGCCGATATTTGACTTATCTAAAACTCTACTTCGGAATGAGCTACGAATCTCAAACTTTGCACAGTCGTAGATCTTCATGGAGTTAACAACCAAGTTTCATGGAATTCCATAAAGTAGTAAAGTAGTTACGAAATTTTAAAAAACGTCGAAATTGTCATTCACTCGCTCACTGATGTATAGGTCATCAAAATTCTATTGTACTGTAGAAATTATGAAGCCCAGAATTCTAATTTACTCCAATCCCCTATACATGTAAAGTTATGTAAAAGAAATGATAGAGAGCTGAACTTTGGCCGTCTGATAGAAACTATGATAAAACTATAGAAAAAGATTTAAAAACACCAAAATTATAATTTATTTCCCTCCCCTATAAATGTAAAATTATGTAAAAATAACACTGCCCACTTCCAGAAATGCTAGAGAGCTGAGCTTGAGAAGGCCGATTGTAACTAGGATAAAACTATAGAAAAAAATTAAAACACACCAAAAATCTAATTTACTTCCCACCCCTATACTATCCCACTTCCAGAAACGCCAGAGAGCTGAGCTTTTTAAGACTAAAACGCACCATAATAAAACTATAGAAAAAAAATTAAAAACACCAAAATTTTAATTTATATTGAACACTTCCAGAAACGCTAGGGAGCTAAGCTTTGGAAGGCTGAAAGGACCTATGATGAAACTATAGGAAAAAATTTAAAAACCCCAAACTTTTAATTTGCTCCCCTCCCCTAAAAATGTAAAATTATTTAAAAGTAACATCGGAAGCGGAAGAGCTTCGGAAGGCCGATAGGAACTATGATAATACTATAAAAGAAAATTAAAAACCCCAAATTTTAATTAACTTCCCTGCCCTATAAATGTAAAGTTATGTAAAAGTAACAATCTCCACTTACAGAAACGCTAGAGAGCTGAGCTTTGGACGACTGATAGAAAAAAATAAAAAAACCACAAGGTTTTAATTATTTCCCTCCCCTATAAATGTAAAGTTATGTAAAAGTAACATTGCCCATTTTCAGAAACGCTAGAGAGCTGAGCTTTGGATGGCTGATAGGAACTATTATCTGGGGGCACAGTAGTGCCACGCCAAGTTCGCGCGGAAATTGCTGTACCATCTTTTCTTGAAACATTTAAGCCCATATTTGACCTATCTAAAACTCTAATTCAGAATGAGCTACGAGACTCAAACTTTGCACACAGTTGTAGATCTTTATAAAGTTAACAATCTCGAAATTGCCACTCACTCACTTATGAATAGATCATCAAAATTCTACTGTACTTCCAGACACGCTACCAAGCTGAAATTTGGCATACTGATAGAAATTGTGACCAAACCATTGGAAAAAATTAAAAAACCCGAAAATTCTAATTCACTCCTCTCTCCCATACATGTAAAGTAATGTAAAAGTAACACTTCCAGAGGCGCTAGAGAGCTGAGCTATGGCAGACTGATAGGAAATATGACAAAACTATAGGAAAAAACTTAAAAACCCCAAAATTTTAATTTACTTCCCTACCCTATAAATGTAAAGTTATGTAAAAGTAACATTGCCCACTTCCAGATACGCTAGAGAGCTGAGCTTCGGAAGGCCGATAGGAACTATGATAAAACTATAAAATAAAATTACAAAACCCCAAATTATAATTAACTTCCCTCCCCTTTAAATGTAAAGTAATGTAAAAGAAACATTCTCCTCTTCCAGAAACGCTAGAGAGCTGAGCTTTGGAAGACTGATAGGAACTATGATAAAACTAAGTATAGTAAAAAATGTAAAAACACCAAAATTTTAATTTACTTTCCTTCCCTATAAATGTAAAGTTATGCAAAATTAGCATTGCCTATTTCGAGGAACACTAGAGAGCTGAACTTAAGAAGGCTGATAGGAACTATGATAAAACCATAGGAAAATATAAAAAAAAACCTCAACATTTTTAATAAAAACTTAAATATTATCCAAATCCTTTAAAAAAGGAGTGAACTCATAACAAAAACATTTCATGTAAAAAAAGCCAAGTACGCGAGAGTGGTGTTCCGTTAAAAGAATTGAGATAAAAGTAATCAAGTTCTCCAATACAAATTTTAAAATGAAAGATTCTTACTAGTTTGGAAATGCTTTTGTAAACTTGGCTATTACGGCTGCAAATGACTCGTAGGCACAGTGCTAAATTGAGCATAAAGATATTATAATTTTGATATGACTTACTTGGAAATTAAATGATAAAGAATGTCAAAGCTGCAAATTGACAGTTGGTCTCTCCTCAGTAAACACCATATTTCCTATTTCTTTCTCTGATACCGACATGATCATTTCATTTCATGGTTATGCTCGGGCTGAATGAGGCCTAATGGCCGAAACGCTTCCCCGAACTACCTTTACCTCTGAGGACTTGCCCGTAAAACTTTATTGTTAAGACTTTTTACCTCGTGAAATTCCTTCAAATTTAAAAAAATCCAGGGCTTATGCTGTCTTCTGGGAGCCGAAACGCGTCCCCAAGCTACTTTACCTCTGAGGATTCGCCCGTGAAACTTTTTTGATAAAGAATGTCATTTACAAATTCTGACATCACGTCCACATTTGAGCCTTGTGATTGCTGGTGGTTATTATTAGATTAATAATATTCGCGTTGGGCTGTGGCGTGGGCAAACACATCATTCGTGTATATGGTTTTCCTGTTTTAAACGGCTTAACTAATTATCACAATTTCTTTTTTATTAAATTTATTGTTACGGATAAATAAATTTTTTTAAAAATTCTGTCATATCAATCATGTCATAAACATTGCAAACCCAAAAATATATAAATTAAGATAATGTATTAATTTTTTTTGCATTCCATAGAGTGTATTTTTGACAATTTCCTTTTAATTTTTATCGGATCTATGTGTAGAATTTTTGACAGTAAGTAAACCATTTTTCAACAAAAATTGTATTTAGGACTTTCAAGCTATGCAACTTTTCTGAGATCACAAAACCTCAAAATGTGTTTTCCAAAACAAATAACAGCAAGTTTTTCTATAATGAAAGTATAAATGTTCGGTTTTTTATATAAAGACAGTACGTTGTCACCATTAATCTTTTCTTAGAAACTTTTGCAACCTTTAAAAGTTGTAATATTTCCTAAAGTGTCCCTAAATAAAAGTAAAACCTTATATTTAATATTTAAATTTAGTTAGATAAAGCTATTGTTGCTTATAGACTTACGCCATACGTTATCACCTTAATAAAACCGGCAACAGTGCCTGAGGTGGCAGGAAATAGCACATATCCAAAGGTTGTATATCGGTCTGAGGTCCGAACGTATTCCACGTATTTATTAAATATTTGAAAAAAAAATTATATACCCCTCTTTTGAAATTCTGGTAAAGGAACTTCCCCTCGTGTCATATATGTACCTATATATGGGCTAACACCACTAGAAATAGGTGAGGTCAGGTCGTCATATCCTTAACGCCGAGGTGACTCACTTCGCAAGATTTGTCACATTGACCAGCAGTGTTCTGAGGAGTCCCATAAGGACGAAACGGTTAACTGTCAACACTTATTAGGTGTGCATTAGATCTTGGACCCCCGTGAGGTTAAGCTTTCAGGCTACCCACGGAAAAATATAAGGGAAACAAAAAAACTCCTTTTTGCCCGATTAGCCACGAAATTTGTTTGATTTTTAAATTCTCGGGTACGAAATTCCACGTTTGTTAGTATTATTTGGCTTAAAAATTCCGTTGATTGACGCTCACTGTCTTGAAGACGGGTAAAAATGCAATCTGTGTTGATCCGGCCTGAAAGACAAAGAGCTGTCGTAGGTCACGGACTATAATTGTTTTCGTTTATTTGCATTCGATCTTTTCATTGATCGATATTGTATAGCAGTGTTTTCGCCTGCTTTTGGTTTTTTGTTTCTCTCGTATCTCGGTAGATGGCGCTTCTTGCTATAGTTCTCTCACTAATTACATTTAATTAGAGACAAAACCGTCTGATTAACTTCGCAAGATTTGTCACGTTGACCAGCAGTGTTCTGAGGAGTCCCATAAGGACGAAACGGTTAACTGTCAACACTTATTAGGTGTCCATTAGATCTTGGACCCCCGTGAGGTTAAGCTTTCAGGCTACCCACGGAAAAATATAAGGGAAACAAAAAACTCCTTTTTGCCCGATTAGCCACGAAACTTCTTTGATTTTTAAATTCTCGGGTACGAAATTCCACGTTTGTTAGTATTATTTGGCTTAAACATTCCGTTGATTTACGCTCACTATCTTGAAGACGGGTAAAAATGCAATCTGTGTTGATCCGGCCTGAAAGACAAAGAGCTGTCGTAGGTCACGGACTATAGTTGTTTTCTTTTATTTGCATTCGATCTTTTCATTGATCGATATTGTATAGCAGTGTTTTCGCCTGCTTTTGGTTTTTTTGTTTCTCTATCTCGGTAGATGGCGCTTCTTGCTATAGTTCTCTCACTAATTACATTTAATTAGAGACAAAACCGTCTGATTAACTTCGCAAGATTTGTCACATTGACCAGCAGTGTTCTGAGGAGTCCCATAAGGACGAAACGGTTAACTGTCAACACTTATTAGGTGTCCATTAGATCTTGGACCCCCGTGAGGTTAGGCTTTCAGGCTACCCACGGAAAAATATAAGGGAAACAAAAAACACCTTTTTGCCTGATTAGCCACGAATCTTGTTTGATTTTTAAATTCTCGGGTACGAAGTTCCACGTTGATTATATATATATATATATATATATATATATATATATATATATATATATATATATACTCGACTGTTGTATGTAGTGACATCCAGCAAAAAGTCGGTTTTTGTGACATCCACTTTAAAACCTGGTGTTATCCAAAAATAAAAAATATGAAATGTAATAAGAAATATTTTATTTTTAATTCCATAAAAATATTTGTATAAACTCACAAATTTAGAAATAAAATTTTTTATATCTTTGTGGCGTCTATTGTATATTCAAAAAATTTTGACGTTGTAACATCCCTAAATATTTGTGTTAACTTGTGACATCCCGCAATGTTGCCAATGTTTCATAAAAATAACGGATGCAACAAGTACCTCTATAAAAATAAGAAATATACACTGGATGTCACGAGGAAACAAATAACAAACAAAATATACAAAGACGTTAGGGATGTCACAAATGTTTGCAAATATGTTACAGGTATATGTATGCAAATAAGAAAAATATACACTGGATGTCACGGGCAAGAAAATAACAAATAAAATATACAAGCACGTTATTGATGTCATAATAGGCTTACAAGATGAATATACGGCAAGGACTAAAAAAAATACTCTGCTAATATATGGGCACCTACGCTCACACTAGGTACTTTAATTATAGTGTACGTGTAAGCTAATATTGTCACGACTATATTTGTGACAAGTGGTATCTCTACCATATATATCACAAGGTTTGTTATTTAGTGCCCTTGTGACTGAGGGACTTAGGGGAATATGAAAATTAAGTATAAAGAATCCACATTTATACATGTATTTTTTATAAGAAAACAGATTAACAGGAATAGAGGTTATTGCTATAAATAATTAAATAATATAAAAAGAGGGATGCTGGCTAGAGAGAGTTGACCTAGGGGCCATAAGAAATAGACCTTATAGGCCGTAGAGAGTTGGCCTTATGGGCCATAAAGCGTAACCACCATAGTGAGGTTTTACTTAGGTATGTTAAGTAGGGACCACATTATTTCAGTGGTGTACTGGGTTCGTAGGGACCACGTATTTCAGTGGTGTACTGGGTGTGTTTAGTAGGGACCACGTATTTCAGTGGTATACTGGGTTGATCACTTGCTAGAGTGATGCCGGTCTATTATCCAGCATCGGCTTTTATAGACAAAATTAGTGCAAGCGCAGCAATATTGGTTATTGCTATAGTAAAATAATCCAAATCCGAATAAAAACTGTATTATATTTTATTCAACTCCAGACTCAAATACTTTTCGTTTGATACCACACAAACCATGTTTTGACCTAAACCTAATTTTTTTAATTTACCCCCACCTTTTTTTTAAACTAAAATGTATTTGTTTAACTCCAAAGTCAATTACCTTTCGTTTAATACCACACAAGCCATATTTTCATTTAAACTCTAATTTTTGACATTTACCCCCACGCTTTTTTTAAAATAAACTCTAATGTATTTTGTTAAACTGCAGACTCAATTACCTTTCGTTCGATATCACACACGCCATATTTTCACATAAACTCCAATTTTTAAAATCTACCCCCACCCTTTTATTTGGCTTGCGTTAGGTGGATTTTGTTCATTTTTAAATGGGACCATCTCGACCCAAGACCCAGCCTAAGTACCAAATTTCATTCAAATCGGGCAATTTGAGGTTAAAAAAACTCGTCAGATTAAATTTTATCTGACTAGATTTAAAAATTCCTTATCTATTTAACTTAACTTTAGTTAAATTTAGTTGAAAAATAATGAGCCTATTATAAATTATTGTACCCTATATTCACAGTTTGTAGGTCAAATTAGATAAAAGTTGTCCGTTTTTGTATGTAATTCCCATTATCTTTTTGGACTCAGACTTCAGTTTTTATCAGTCCCAATTTTTACTATCCTAGTTCGTGCAGCAAAAGCTAGGAAAGGTATTATGTTCGACGGATTTTTTTTAAGATAAAGAAATATTTTGTGACATTTGTTTGTATGTACGTTTATCCGGTTCAGTTCGGTTCTTCAGACTTTTGAAAAACCTGTAGCTGCACATTAAAATCGGCTTACTATATCGAAATGGCTTTTCTGCCTTTTACCTTGAAATTTTTTAACTTACGTACAGCCATCTGAAAAACGCAGTCCTTCTGGGTGTTTAGGTCGCTTTATTTTTTTTTCAAATCAGATTTAATTAATTTCTGAAACCTCCGGTCCCAGAATAAAAATTGTGGGGAAATAAGTTTTAAATAAAAGTTTTCGTATTTTGTAATTTCTTATTTTTGACAGGCTTTTATTAGCTTCACCTGTATGTTTGTAGGTAGGTATGTATGTTTGTAACTGACTCCTTTGGACTAGATTTTGACCTACTTTAAACGAACAGATTTAAGTTAAACTTTGTACACTTATCAAGAACCGGTGACAATACAATAATTTTCCAGGCGCACCCTTGGGGGTACTTCGGGGACCCGCCCTCCCCCAAGCCTAAGAACTTTGCAAAAACGAACAAATTCAATTTAGACTTTGTATACACTTATCAAGAACCGGTGACTACGCCAAGATTAATAATTTCGCAGACATTTTTCATATATTTCAGGAATAAAACAATAACATAGGTTAAAATACGGCTTAATGAGGTCTCGCTCCCCTCCCCACAAAAAATATTCCTTATTAAGGTTTTCTCATTCTCCTGATCAGGATAATTTATTTTTATTATTACTAGTATTATTGTGAAAATAAATCATCGGTATACTGGCAACATAGACTAAGTCAAAAATTTAGTTTTAAGAAAATCGCATTTTAAGAAGTTTTGAAATTAGGAACAACATTTGAGACATTTGATTTCATTGAGAAACTCCTGAATTTTACATTATTTATGCATTGCATATTGGAGAACGTATGTAAGTACCTATGTAAAAAAAATATTTTTTGAAATTTTAGTAATATTTTATAGATTTTGTGAAGTCTGTGATTTAATGTATTTTTTAAATTTGGTTGTAACGGCCAGGTTTCACCATGGCTCAAAAACTAAAAAAAATGACTTTGAGTGTATTTTGCCAGTATACCGACGTAATATAGTTAATTAAAAAACACGATTTCACAGCACATTAAACTAAAAAGTAAAAAATAAATATAGTTAAAAAAACTAAAAAACACGCTTCAAACTAAACAGTTAAAAATAATTCTTAATATTAGTTGAAAACAATAATGAACGAAAAATACTAGTATTATTGTGAAAAAAACGTCGGGCTCTCGATAAACAATGAAAATATGACACAAAGCGCCCCACGATTTAACTCACACGACTACTATACTATAGTAGTGTGAGCTTTTATATCTTTGCGTTTCAGATGATTTTGAAACTTTTTTGTAGCGCCGTCTGTCTGTCTGTCTGTCTGTCTGTCTGTCTGAACCTTTTATTTTGAAATTTGTATTGGAGAACTTGGCTTTACTTTTATCTCAATTCTTTTTATGGAATGCCATTTTCGCGTACTTGGCTGTTTTTTACATGAAATATTTTTGTTATGATTTCACTTCTTTTTAAGGGAATTGGATAATACTTAATTTTTAAAGTAGTAAAATATAGGGAATATTGTTCAAAATTTTTGCAATGCGTTACTTAAATTTTTTAGGTTTTTAAATTTTTTTCCATGGTTTTATCGTAGTTCCCATCAGCCTTCCAAAGCTCAGCTCTCTAGCGTTTCTGAAAGTGTACAATGTTACTTTTACATGTATAGGGGAGGGAAATCAATTAAAATTGTCGTGTTTTTAAATTTTGTCCTATAGTTTTATCATAGTTCCTATCAGTCTTCCTTTCTGAAAGTGGGTAATCTTACTTTTACATAACTTTACATTTATAGGGGAGGAGACTAAATAGAAATATTAGATTTTTAGGTTTTTTCCCATGGTTTTATCATAATTTCTATCAGCATTCCAATGCTCAGCTCTCTAGCGTTTCTGCATGTAAGCAATGTTAGTTTAATATAAATTGACATTTATAGGAGAGGGAAGTAAATTAAAATGTTGGAGTTTTTAAATTTTTTCATATAGTTTTATCATATTGTCTTTCAGTCTTAAAAGTTCAGCTCTCTAGCGTTTCTGAAAGTGGGCAGTGTTAGTTTTACGTAATTTTACATTTATAGGGGAAGGAACTAAATTAGAATTTTGGGGTGTTTTAATATTTTTCTATAACTTTATCATAGTTACTATCGGTCTTCCAAAGCTTAGCTCTCTAGCATGTCTGGAAGTAGGCAATGTTACTTTTACTTAACTTTACATTTATAGGGGAAGGAAATAAATTAGAATTTTGGGATGTTTTAATTTTTTCCTATAGTTTTATCATAGTTCCTATCAGTCTGCCAAAGCTCAACTCTCTAGCATTTCTGGAAGTGGGCAATGCTATTTTTACATAACTTTAAATGTATAGAGGAAGGGAGTAAATTAAAATTTTGGGCTTTTTGATTTTCTCCTAAAGTTTTATCATAGGTCTTATCAGTCTTCCAAAGCTCAACTCTCTAGCATTTCTGAAAGTGGGCGATGCTACTTTACATAAATTTAAATGTATATGGGAGGGGAGTAAATTAAAATTTTGGGGTTTTATGATATTTTCCAGGGGTTTGGTCATAATTTCTATCAGTCTGCCAAATTTCAGCTTTGTATCATGTCTGGAAGTACAGTAGAATATTGATGATCTATACATGAGTGAGTGAGTGAGTCAGTGAGTGGCAATTTCGACGTTTTTTGAAATTTCGTAACTACTTTACTACTTTATGGAATTCCATGAAACTTGGAGGGGTTGTTAACTTCATGGAGGTCTACGACTGTGCAAAGTTTGAGATTCGTAGCTCATTCCGAAGTAGAGTTTTAGGTAGGTCAAATTTCGGCTGAAATGTTTTAAGAAAAGATGGTTACGGCGCGTGAACTTGGCGAGGCACTGCCGTGTCCTCAGATCTACTTAACTTTAAATTCAATAAACTTTGATTAAAAACAAAAAAACACTTTGCCGGAACAGCTTTTGCTCGATTTCTACGCGGGGTCACAAATAAAACGAAAACATAATTATGTAAGTGTGGATGCACAGAGAGACGAATTTAAATCGTAAGTTATTACATACTCAACTCAGCCCAGGGCTGGCCGATTGCGGACCGGCCGTTTGCAAAAATAGAATACCTACAGGGGCGCCCACTATGGGGGTAGTAAGGGGCTAGGACTAAGGTCACTCATCGTCAAGCAAGCTTTACAGGTAGCGAAGCCTAACTCTGATTTTATATTTTTTGGTTATAATTTTTGACATGTTTTCCTCGGTTTCGCATTGGCGGCTCGTTGTTATTTTAAAAATGTGGTTTTAACACAGTCTAAAGATCTATTTAGTTATGATACCGTTTCAAGATAATTTGCAGCATAACTTTTTAATTACATAAATATATATAGTTTAGGTATCATACTGTGTAAAACAACATCTTCAAAATAAAACAGAACCGCCAATGCGAAACCGAGGAAAACATGTCAAAAATAATAACCAAAAAATAGAAAGCTTGACGTTAGCCTCGCTTCCTATAAAGCTTGCCTTTACGATGAGTGTCCTTAGCTAGGGCACCTCCAAGACGTAAACAGGGAGGTGCGAAGCACCCCCAAGCATAGTCACATAGAAACTGATTACTAATCGGCTTTGCTCGGTACACAAAAAATGGCCGATATTCCGTAAAATCTATAACTACAGTACCTAAATTTAAAAAAAAAATCTAGATAATCTGGACTAGGTTCTTACCTATGTTAAGCGAATTTTTGATAAATTATGTAGCTTTATAGCTAGCTGGATATGTTTTATTTACTGACGCTGGCGCCACTTTGGCAGAATTAAGGCGCTTAATTATTATGCAAATAATATAAAATAAAAATATAAGATTTTCATTATTCAGTCTAGAAATTTCTTCCCATTATCTTTTCTTTTCTATCTATATTTTTTTTCCAAATCGGCTAACCCATATATTACTTTTTTTTAGGTACCTAAATTATTCTTCTGAATTTTTCTTATATGTGCTACTCCTTGGAAATAAATAAATCTATTAGGGGCGCAATTAGGGGGGGGGGTCTATAAAATCGGTTAAGCAGTTTCTGAACTCGTTTCCTTCACAGGGTGGGCCAAAAAAACCTGGACATTTTTTTTATTATAACTTTTGAACTATACAATCGACATTAATGGGACAAACTGCACTTGCCAAAGTTTGACTAATTTATCATTTTTTGTCTGCCATCTCAAAATCCAAGATGGCGGATGAAATTAAAATGTACCTTTCAAAGATGCTCGTTTATTCTTGTGTTGCGAATATGTTCTAATTATTTTTTTAAATTAGTAAGAATGCTGCGTTCTTGCCAGGCACGACAAGGTACGATTCAGCAAAATTGGTTCAGTGGTTCTATAAAAAAATATTTTTGTTCAACCACTGTTTTGCATATTATATGATTGCTTGCCAATCATGTCTGCATTTATTTACTTATAAATTCATTACTACCGATGTTAGTGGAAATAAACAACATCCTGGTGAGAATTGATTGCTTTTTTAAGATCATGATCAAAGTTATCGCCATCTTAAATTTTAAGCTGGCGGATAGAATTATTCTTGATTATTTAAAATGGCGTGTTTATTCTTATTTTCCTAAAATGTTTTAGATTTTTTTTAATCTATGAAAAAGCACTACTTTTTCCGCACACAACGAGGTAAAAATTATTAAAATCAGTGTGGTGGTTCTCAAAATATCTATTTTTGTTTCAACCATTGTTTTAGAGATTATACGATTGTATTGGCAATTCTGTCTGCATTAATTTTCTTATAAATTCTACCAATTTTAGTGAAACACAAAAAATCGTGGTAAGAATTGATTGCTCTTTAAAGATTATAATCGAAATTTGCCGCCATCTTAGAATTTAAGATGTCGGACAGAAATTGCCAATGCAATCGCATAACTTGTAAAACAATTGTACAAAATCAGATTTTGTGAGAACTACTTCGCCGATTTTATTAAATTGTACTTTATTAAGCGGGAGAAAAGTAGTACATTCCAATAAATTAATAAAAAAAACTAAAACATTTTCGAAAAATAAGAATAAAAGTGCCTCTTTGAAGGATCAAGTATGGTTCTGTCCAACATCTTAAATTTTAGGATGGCGGCAAATTTCGATTATAACCTTGAAAGAACAATTAATTCTCACCATCATTTTTCTTATTTCACTAAAATCGGTTTGGTAATAATGATATATAAGGAAATGAATGCAGACAGGGTTGGCAATGCAATCGTATAATCTGTAACACAATGACGAAAACAGAAATAGGTTTTTTGAGAACCAATACACCGATTTTGCTAATTTGTACCTTGTTGTGCGCGGGAAAAGTAGTGCTTTTCTATAAATTAAAAAACAAATCTAAAATTTTTCCAGAAAATAAGAATAACCCCACCAGTTTTAAGAATCAAGTATGATTCTGTCCGCCATCTTAAATTTTAAGATGGCGATAAATTTTAAACATGATCTTTAAATAACAATCAATTCTCACCAGGATGTTTTTTATTTCATCAAAGTCAAAGGTTCAGTAGTAATAAATTTGTAAGGAAATAAATGCAGACATGATTGGCAAGGCAATCGTATAATTTTCAAAACAATGGTTGAAACAAAAATATTTTTTTTAGAACCATCAAACCGATTTTGCTGATTCATACCTTGTGCGTGGCAAGAACGCAGCTTTTCTACTAATTTAAAAAAATAATTCAAACGTGTTTGCAACATAAGAATAAACCAGCATCTTTAAAGGGTACATTTTAATATTGTCCGCCATCTTGGATTTTGAGATCGCTGACAAATAATTATAACTAGTCAAAACTCTGATTAATTCTCTGCCAAGCGCAATTTGTCCCATTAAAATCGATGGTATAGTTCAAAAGTTATAATGAAAAAAAATTGTGCGGTTTTTTTTTGGCCCACCCGGTATATATGTATTGATTGATTTATAAGAATTCTAATTTAATTCAGCAGATTTGTTTTTGTAAAAAAATCACTGAATAGAGTTAAAAATATACTATTATAAATCAGTACGTTTTGACGTAGCTAGATTAAAATTTAGCGCTATTTTTACTCATATGACTTTAACTACGTGGTAAAAAGCAGGACGGAGAGCAATTCACAAATAGTGTCAAGTCCCTATCCAAGTCCGTTAGTTAATTCACTTTTGCTCTGAAGTACATGAAGAAATATTTATTTATATTTTATATTTATGTTCCCAATAATAGCTAGCTTATTGGGAACATTCTTTATTATGCTAACGTTTTTAAATATTTTTACAAAGAAGCAAGTCAAGTGAATCGCTGGGCCACATAGCAACAGCCGCCCCAAAATAAAAAATAAACCAAATTTAAATAATAAAATAGGCATAATGCAAGGTTGTCGCTTTGACGGATGTTACAAGTGCGTGCAATTAATATGAAAATATACATTGGATGTCACAGAGTGATGAATACACAATTGGATCGATTCTTGCTGCTGTATTCATCATCAGACTCATGGTATGCTATGACATCATTTAATTTAGGTACACCCGGGCCCTCCCCATCAGGACTGTACTAAAAACATGGAAAAACGTTGTGACATCCGAATTTGGATGTCACGGCGTCGAAGGATGTCACAAGATATCTAAAATTTTTACGCCTGGATGTCACAACGATCAGCGGATATCTATATATATATATATATATATATATATATATATAAAATCCGAACACCGGTCTATTCTATCCACCGTGCCCCCTCACAACCAACCTACCACAATCTGCCCCCCGTCCGATATCATAAGGACTGAAGATTTTTATTTAATGATAGACATAACTTTTTAAAACTCACTTTTGCATTTGGGTAGGCAAATGTGTCCACGATCAGACATAACAGGTATTTTCCTAAATAAACCAGATCACGTTTTTATTTTCCATAAGTAAAGGCTCAACGAAATCTTTATGGTGAAATATAAAAGATAGATCAGAGTGTCCTCTTCTCATACAAAAAATGTTTTGAAAAACAAGAAAAAATTCTGTACCGTTGTGGAACATGTGTTCCAAAATAAGACAAGAGTTGCAACAATGTTTTAAGGAACTTGTAGGACTTAAATATGTATTTCAAACTTATGTTTGTACTATGTTTTACTTGGTACACAGTTTTTTTTCTACTGAATTTCTAATTCAAATCGGATTATATACAATTTTTTATTTATACAAGGTGTTTCAAAATTCAATAAAATAATTTTAGTTTTGAATTTCTTAAGTAATTGTTAGTCAAAAAGTTTATATAAACATGGACACGCAAACGCTTAGTTTTCGAGATACAGTGTGTTAAAATTTCATATATTTTTTAGTTTTTTGTTTATAGCTCGTGCAGTTTGTGAGATATGCCGCTTAAATTTAACACGTATATTTAGCTGTTGTCAGTACACTATAAGACATGCCAAACGATAGTAAAAATCTACAAGGTTATACTTTTTCAGGGGTCATGTCAGCTTTTTCCTAGGATATTTTTTGCTGTAAGCTACTGGTAGATTCTAAATCAAGAAATAAAATCCTTGCTTCGTTTGCAAACTTTTTTGTCTCTTGCAATTTTTTCGCATCTCTAACCGTTTAAAAAAAAGCCAGCAAAGACTGATATTATCAAAACAAAAAATGCTTCGGTATGACATGGCGACTATATCAAAATAAATAAAAAATATTATCTTGAAAACTAAGCGTTTGTAGACCTATGTTTATATGAACATTTTGTCTTAAAATCACTCAAGAAATTTAACATTAAAATTATGTTATTTAATTTTGAAACACCCTGTATATATGGGCCTGAGTGGAAGAGCGTGCTAAACAAACTATCAGACAGCGCGATTTATGACCTTTGCCACACATCCTAGTTTTAGATATACGAAGCATATGTATTTAAATATTTTTTTTGTGACAATACAAACATTAATTATTATTTATTATTAAACTTAAAATATGATTTCTGTCGCTTTGTGGTTCTCAAATGTACACAGCACACCCACAAATTGTTATCATACTTAACCGACTTTCTCTCAGAAATATAACATCATATTCCTTATCCTTTTTTACAATACTTCAGTTATGTAGTACCTAATTGTTTTTCGTTTTTTTAGTAATAGCAGCCGTAAATTCAATTAAATTAAATAACCATTACAATATATAATCCAATTATAGAACCAATATGCTATCTGAAGAAGGTGGAACATATAAGCAACAATGCCAAATTAATTTCAGCAGCAAGCTTCAAACATGACCTACTGCCTTATATTTTGCCGTCAAAAAAGTACAAAAACTTATAACCGTTAGTTTTTGTATTATTAGTGTTAAAAGAAAAACTGGGGTATGTAATATTAAATTGAACATGCGACAAAATATTACCTAACTTTTAATAAAAAAATTACCACTACGTCGGTTTAGAACGTTTTTCTACGTCGTCCGACGCCTATTCTTCACCTCCTTCGATCCTGACAATCATCCTCAGTCAGATTTTTTTGACTCATTGATCTTTAGATTGACCGTTGCCATTCTAGTTTAGGACGCCCTCTCTTTGTGCGCCCTATTGGTTGCCATTCTAGGACCTGCTTTGGTAATCTTTCGTCGTTCATCCGTTGTACATGGCCGTACCATATCAGTTGCCTTCTAGTGATGTCATCCGTTATGCTTCCCTCGATTCCCATTCTTTCTTTTATGCGACAAGTCTCTATTCCATACAACAGCCTTTGACCATTGTTTCACACATGGTAAATTCTACATTCTTTTTTAATAAAAAAATTGACGGATCTAAAAGAACATCCATTACACTTAGTTTACAAAAAACTGTACGTGTAACCCTGCTATATACTATACGAAAAATATGGATTTGGATGCGTAATCTTCAGGTAATACGCTTTGTTTGATTGTGAAACATTTTCCACCACTATTTTTCCGAAAACTTTTTGGTCTGTGCAATTTTTCCTGTAATTATTTATTCTAATAATTATTTTTGAAGCGAAATTTTTTTTCTAATAGTGCTTAATTTTTCTAAAAATTTTGTATGCGGCGACATTTTTTTCATTGAATATTTTCTGTCATGTGCACAATAAGGTTAATGGGTGGGAGGGTAGAAGAATTTTTTTTTTTTTTGTATTTTTTTTGCAATACAGTCCAACCTCTATAACTCGAACTTCAAGGGACAACCAAATCAGTGCGAGTTATGGAGAGCTCGACTTATAGAAATTCGAGTTAAAGAGGTTAAAATTCATATAAAAAGTGCAGGGACCACTTAAAAGGTTCGAGTTATAGAAAGGTTCGAGTTATAGAGGTTCGAGTTATAGAGGTTTGAGTTAGAGAGGTTCGACTGTACTTATTTTAGGTACTAGCAGGTGGAGCCCATCTTCAGCAAACTAATCGTTATATCTTTCATTACTTAAATATTTTTCCGATCTAAAAATTAAACCTATTAAATGAACGAACAAGTCGCTTCCCTCGGTTGCGCAATAGTCTAAGGTACAAATTGTAGGCTAGGGGCTAGAAATATCCGCACTTTTTTTTAATTGGTTCGGTTAGGTTTATGACTTTTGACCTAATTACTCGATTAAACAAGTGTTTACTACGAGTTTTTGAGACATTATTTCATACTCATTAAAGATGATCAAGAGTTTTAAAAAGTAGACAAGTATTAGTAAACATAAATATTATTTTTCAAACTAGATAAAATTTTTATTATTTTTTCGTACAAATTGTACATAAGGAATGGAGATTAAGAAATAACTGTACTAACACATTAATTAAAAAGTGGTTTGATTAGTTATTATTAAAAAATTAATTAAGTACATGTTTGCATTTTCACAATTATAACAATATAACCATCAAAATGGAGTTATTTTTATTTTATATTTGGATATATTGGGAGTTTGACTTTTGACCAGTGATTAAATTTAAAATTAAACCGATTTTAAAGGAAAAAAAAACAACTATACTTACATCCCGGCCTAAGCTATCAGGAGAAAAATATAAATAATCTAAAAATGTGGAATTATTTTTAAAAAAAGTATCGTTATAAAAATCCAAGTATGTAACATTCTCTTTAAATTAGTAGTTTTGTAACCGTATAACCAAATTAAATATAAATATTCTGTCAGTTTAAACAAATAAGTTGTATAGTTTTAGCGTACAGCAGCCATCTTGAATTTTAAAAAAGCCCTATTATTCTTTATTTGCATTTAAAGCCTTAAGGAAGGTATCTGTTTCTTATTCCAATTGATTAATAACTAACCAAACAAAATAACAATAGCCGGCTTCGCTGGTTAAGCCTGACTTGCACGTGTCATAGCATAAAAAAATCGCCTTAACAAGGGAGAAATGCTTATAAAACATGTATACCAAATTTCATTAAAATTGGTTAAGTAGTATCTGAAATAAGCGATAAAAAACCCTGTACCTTTTGTATTGATGTACTCATGTAAGCGGAGTTTTTTAACTGAAAGAAAATATATAAATACCTTTCAGCTTTTAATTGTCTGCTATCTTTATTTTATATTTGCGGTTATTTTTTGTAGTTGGATTTAAAAACTTATTTACTTTACATATATTTTAAAATTTTTTAAATCGGTACCTAGTCAAATATTTAGCTGCATTTTAAATATGAGATGTTTTTATAGGACACCCGGTACATCGGTACCTAAAATTTGGAGGATTTACTACCCCTTAATCTTGTAATACAAAACTGCTAAATTATAACAATTGGTCCCACTGTGCCAGGACACTCCACGCGATTCATCGCCACTGCCAAGGGATGCTGTAAAGTCTATACCGGCGGCGTTGCAGGGCTTCAGGCCAAATCTAGTGGCTAAAATGTTTTAGTCTGCCAAAACGGACGGAAGGTTTGTTGACAAAAATCGGCCCCCAGGCGTCAGGTTTTTAGTTTGATTTGTCTTGGCGGCGTCAAAATGGATTTTGGAATTCGTGTTGGAAATGTTTTAAAACTAAAAAATTTAGCTGGAATTTATACCGATTATAAAAATGTAATTTTTTAATATTATAATTTCTATTTGGTCCAAATAGTATCATTTTTTACAAAAAAACAGCGTGCGTAAAAAAATTTTCACGAACGCCAAACCAGTATACGCCGTGCGTGAAATTTTTTTTACGCACCGCATGCAGGAAGCTGAACTTTACACTTGCAAGTAGGAAAAATATTTTCTAGATTGATGCAGTTTTAATGATTTGGCACCAAGGCCATTTTGAAATATTGTAAAAAGGAACGGTACATAATTTTGTAGATTATTCTTCGAAAGGTGTTGGTGCAAGAATTATTTGCCAGCTTTTGGCTACTTTTATATTTTAATATTATTTTTCATTTCAAATTTCGCGGGGTATATGCATATGACTTATCCCCGCACCGAGACACGCGCGAGTCTGCGCGAGGCGTCGCAATTGGGAAACCGAGAAGAAGCACAAGAAACGCCGTGAGTGCTTTAATTTTCCCGTTTTTCCTATCTTCCAAGCGAGCAAAACGACTGCAACTAGATGAAAACTAAGGTAGGTGCACTTTAGATATTTTATATGCATCGTTTTTACTGATTTCCTTTCAATAAAATTTACAATTACCTTTTTCAATTTCTTATCTTAAAATATTGGGTATTTCTCGAATGAGTGGTGTAAGTGGTGAACCAGCCAACCTAAACTTAACCCAACTTACGTTTGCACCCTCATTTGATGGTCCTTCTAACCGGTTCCTTTCAATTTACATTTTCAGCATTAATCCTGTAACGTTCCAAACTTACAAATTTCCAAAATTTTCCGTTTTTGGCGAGATTTTCCGTATTTTCTTAAGTCACGTGTGTTAAAAATATCAACTCGGGTGAGTTATATATCGAATATCGAATATACCTATGGAATTAAAAGGTATTGTCGATCAATACAGTATTGGAAGCCACGCGCGTGTTGTTTGAATTACTTGACTTGGGTTACACTGCCGGCGTCGACATTGGTCGACTAACTTAATCGCGGACTCCGGTATTTTTGTAAACAGCCCGTATAGCATAGGGTATATAGCGCTCGACTCGTGATCCGCAGGGCATGGGATCGAGACTCATTCAACACAAAACTTTTTTTTTTACTAGTTTGGTAATTGGTAATATCAGAGGATAGTTAGTACAAACAAACTTAATTAAAATTTACCAATTACTAATTAATAAATAATTAAAATAAATTAAAAATTCTTTAATTTAATGAAATTTTATTAATTATTTCTTCTTTAATTTTATGAACTAAAATTGAATTTTTAAAGCGTTTTAGAAGTTTTAACAAATCTTTGGTATTTAAAAAAAGGTAATTTTCAAAACCAAATGTCAAAACCAAAAAAGACATTATTGCTAGACAAGCGTGCTATTTGTGTAAATCAAATAACCGAATCATATGGGGTGACGAAACAGGCGAAGGCAGACTCTTCGTTCCAGTTCCTCTTCAAATCTAGGTACGAGGATAATGATGAATGTCATCAAAAGTTCTACGCATCTCATAACCAAATCATCGGATCCCTCGAGGAGTTGGGACTCGATTTTAATGAGCAGGACAACATAAGAAAAAGATTCGATTTACTTTTTTATGAATGTCGTGGCATTTATTATGATATTTTTCGATCCAGCAATACTAATTTCGTTTCACTAAATACTTCTGGCAATAGCCCTAGGTCAAATTCTAGATCTTTTCCTTTACCCAAGTTGGCTAGTTTCGATGGCAACTATAAGAATTGGCAACATTGGTTTGACATCTATAAGGTCATGATTCATGATAGCGACTTGAGCGATATAGAAAAGTTTCAGCACTTAAGTAGTTCAGTGTAAACACAATTCCGTTATCTGACAGCAGTTATCATAATGCATACGAGGCTCTAGTCAAGAGATATCAAAATAAGCGTCTCATAGCTACGACTGCTCTAAATGCTATGAATTTCGTTTCGGTGAAAACCAGTTCTGCGAAAGAGCTCCGTTTTATGTTAGACACCTTTTCCGAGAACTTAGCCATTTTGACCGAACTCGGTTTTCCTACGACAGGGTGGGACTTTCTTACATTTAATCAATTGCTTTCCAAGTTGGACGTTAAGCTACGCACAGAGTTTGAGCTATATTATAGCAGAGAGAAAAGCCAAGTCGACATTCCTTCTTACACTGACTTGTAAAGCTTTATCGAAAATCACTGTATAGCCTTGGAGTCTTTCCAACATATGCAGTCAATTAGTAAGCCCCCCTCTAGTTCAAATCATGCTAAGCCCCTGAATAATAATCAGCGGAACTCTAGTCACAATAATTATCCTAAAAATACATCAACTTCATCTTTCAATACTACAGTTTCAAACAATACAATTCAACCAAATAAACCGTTCAATTCAAACGTCAAATGTCATTTGTGCCAGTCTAATCACGTCCTAGCCAGATGTCCCGATTTCCTAAATAAAAATTCAAAAGAAAGACTTTCCTATGTAAGACAAATTAACTTATGTGAAAATTGCATGCATTTTTCTCATCAAACAAGGAATTGTTCTTCTTCTTATAGCTGCAGAGGATGTCGCCTTAAACACCACAGTTTACTGTGCCCCCACCCCCGTCAGAACAATACACGTGTTCAGCAGGGTACAAATACTAGTACTCAGGAAAATCCACACTTTCTTTCTGTTTCACAAGGTACTTCCTCAACCAATTGTCACGCCACAACTATTCCCAATCAATCTACTTTTCTACTTTCAACAGTGGTAGCTGACATTTTGGATTCTAGAGGAAATTACCAACCCGTGCGGATTTTTCTAGATTCAGCATCTGAAGCCAATTTCATCTCAGAAAAATGCCTTAATAGACTAGGTCTCCCCAGACAACAATTTTCAATTTCCATTCAAGGTCTAAATCAAAAGGCATCTTCGACTACCAAAGGCAAAACTAATTGCATTATTCGACCGCAGGGAAGAATAGATCCTACTTTTTAGTTTGAGGCTTTAGTCTTGCCTCAATTATGTTCCAATATTCCCTCTGTTTCTATAGATTCCAGTCAATGAGATCATATTCGGAACATTAAACTTTCAGACCAAACTTTCAACATACCTAGCCCCATAGATATTTTACTTGGTTGTGAATTTTTTCCTCAGATTTTAAGAAATGGAGTCATCCATGGTCCAAAAGGGCAAGCTAGCGCTTTTAACAGTGTTTTCGGTTACGTCTTGATTGCTAAGCTAGACGCTTCGATTCAATTCAAGTCAAGTACAGTCGTTAGCTGTTATATAACTTTAGAACCGCCCTTAGAAGTTTGTTTAGAGAAATTTTGGGAAATAGAACAAGTCCCACATAAAGTTCATAGCAGCCCTGAAGATATTCTATGTGAAAAGATCTTTTCGGACACAGTATCCCGTAATGAATCAGGCAGACTCATAATTTCATTACCTTTCGTTAACTCAGAGCCTACTTTAGGTGATACTTATCCTATTGAAATAAAATTTCGGACTTCCATTGTTTTTATTTATTTTAAAACACGACGAACTATGGCTACGATACATGGATGACACATTTATTATATGGCCGGAAAATGATGACGAACTACAAAATTTTCTACACCATTTAAACGGTATTCGACCAACAATCAAGTGCACCATGGAAATTGAAAAAGATTCGGCCTTACCTTTTTTGGATGTTCTTGTCAAACGATTAGACAGAAACATTCAAACCACTGTATATAGGAAACCTACACACACGGGACAGTACCTAAATTTTAAGTCTAATCATTCTGATGCAACAAAACAAGGAGTTATAAGAAGTTTGTATTTAAGAGCCGTAATTATTTGTAGTAATAATGAATAATTAACCACAGAAATTAACAACATTAAAAAGGACTTACAACAGAATGGTTATTCCGAGAAATTAATAAACTCAACGATATTTAAAATTAAAAACAAACAAAATGTACCAAATTCTCAAAATAATAATCCATTAGGTCTCATTAATATTCCATATGTTCAAGGGATTTCAGAAAACATAAGACGAATAGCTAAACACTATAATATAAAAACAGTATTTTCTTCGGGAAATACGATAAGAAGTTTTGTAACTAAAACAAAACCAGACAATCCCTCAAATAATAAGGAATGTATTTACCAAATCCCGTGTGAGTGTGGTAAATCATATGTAGGTGAAACGAAACGCCCTCTTCAGGTTAGAGTAAATGAACATCTAAAAAGTACCCAATTGAAGGATATTGAAAAATCCGGCTTAGCAGATCATGCATGGTCAAATGATCACAGGATTCAGTGGTCAGAAGCTAAAGTTTTACATAAGGAGTCGCATTGGCGAAAACGAAAGTTTATTGAAGCTGCGTTTATAATGCAGAATAAAGAAGTTTTCAGTCAACCAAGCACGGACATACCAAACATATGGAAACCACTCCTTAAGGAAAACAGGCGTATTAGGAATAAAAAGGGGGCGGGCCGTCACACCTGACTGCACACCAATTAGCATAAGTAGTAGCCTAGAGACTAGATTGTTTAGTTCACACTTGCTAACGGTTAGAGATACTTACTAACCGAAACGTTGTGTTTTAAAATAAATAAAGACAATGGAAGTCCGAAATTTTATTTCTACGCAATCATTGTCTACGAGTTTCAAACAAAGACTTATCCTATTACTGTAAAAATATTTAAATCGCTCGAATTCCGACTTCTTAAAGACCCTGTGCATTATGAAGCATACAAAGACTTCATGAAGGAATACATATTATCAAATCACATGATTCCAGTCCCTACACCTAGTTTCAAAGAAATCTTAGACTCATTCCCCACCATAGTGTATTCAATAGGGGAAAAAATCGCTGCGTTTTTGATGCTTCACAAAAGGGTCCTAGGGGTTTATCTTTAAATGATACATTGTGCGCAGGTGCTAAACTTCAATCTGATGTCCGCGAAATACTTCTGAAATTCCGATATCATGCTGTAGTGTTTACTGCAGATTTTGTTAAAATATTTCGACAAATTCTTGTCACACCTGAGCACACACGATATCAGAATATCTTATGGAGATTCTCTGAAACCGATCCCAGTCAAACCTACTCTCTCAGAACTGTTGTCTATGGTCTTAAATCATCACCCTACTTGGCTATACGTACTCTACAGGAATTGGCTAGATTAGAGTCTAAAGACTTTCCTAATGCTTCTAGAGTTCTGTTAAAAGACGTCTACGTCGATGACATTTTAAGAGGCCACAATTCCATAGTTTTGGCCATAGATCTACAGCAAGAACTCATTTCACTATTACGTCGTGGTGGTTTCGAGCTCAAAAAATGGGCAAGTAATAAACCAGAACTTAATTCATCATTTCCAGAAACGGACACACAAATGTCTATTTCTTTCGACAAAGCAGAGCTTAATTTTGTCAATTGCTTGGTCTCCAATGGAATCCAGTGACAGATTCATTTACATATCTTGTTATACTTGAAGATAACCCTTGCACTAAACGTGGAATCCTTTCTCAAATAATGAAAATATTTGACCCGTTAGGTTTCTGTCCTTCAGTGCCCTTACTGGCCAAGCATCTGATGCAAGATTTATGGAAGGAAAAGATAGAGTGGGACTCTCTTCCGCCCCTTCATATCATAAATACTTGGAATCAGTTTCGCATGGAGCTTCCCGAACTTTCTAGTCTTCATTTACCTAGACGTCTTACAATAGACAAACCTACTCGCATAGAATTACACGGATTTTCCGACGCTTCAATGGTTGGTTATGCAGCCACAGTCTACCTTCGTATTGAAGCATCTTCTGGCGAGCTGTTTACTTTTCTTGTTATGGCAAAATCTAAAGTTGCACCACTTAAAACGGTTAGTCTCCCAAGACTGGAACTCTTGGACGCTACCCTACTGTGTGATCCTATCTCTTTCATTCAAGCAAGTTACACTGAAACTTTGGTGTTTAGTGAAATTTGGGCGTGGTCTGACTCACAAGTGGTCTTGCGCTTGTTATCTGATTCTCCCCATAGGTGGGCTACATTCGTCGCTAATCGTGTTTGCAAAATCCAAGAAACTTTACCCCCTCATGTATGGTACTATGTTCCGTCTTCTGAAAACCCAGCCGATTGTGCTTCTCGTGGACTTACACCCAATTAACTTGTTCACCATGACATGTGGCGGAAAGGTCCACCCTTTCTAAGCCTTCCACGAGAGGAATGGTCTAATGGCTTTCATTGTCCAGATCTTTGTGACAGTGATGATTTGGAAGAACGCAAGACATTTCTCACGGTCATGTCAGACCCACATGAGATCGATGTTCTCTTGAATAAACATTCTTCTCTCACGAAAATACAACGAATCATTTCCTACACGCTTAGACCAATTTCGAAAATCTGTTACTCAGATCATGTGATAACTGAAAAGGAACTGCAGAATTCCATGATTGTTCTTGTCCGCCATGTCCAACGTACAGTATTTTCAGATCTTCTTTCAAAAATTAAAACAAACAAGTTGCTTCCGAAACACTTTCGTAAACTTTCATTTTTCCTGGCCCAACAAGACTGTCTCCGAGTAGACGGTCGCATTAAGCATGCTTCTGAACTTTCTTATTCTGCTAAGCATCCGTTGCTCTTGCCACGTTCACACCGGCTTACTACAATAATTATCGAATATACACATTTACAACACTTTCATCCAGGTCTCAAAACCCTACATTATCTGCTAAGGCAGCAATTTTGGGTGCTGTCTGCTCGATACGCTATTGAAAAGGTAGTTTCTCATTGTATCTTATGCTTCAGACTTCATCAAAAACCAGCTGTGCAATTTATGGGAGATTTACCTTCTCAAAGTATTTCCCAGTTAAAACCATTTTCCCATGTTGCCGTGGACTATTGCGGACCGTTTGATATCTTAATGTCAAGACACCGAGGTGCCAAACTTTATAAAGGCTATATTCTTGTTTGCGTTTGTGCTGCAACCAAAGCAGTGCATTTAGAATTAACTTCCGATCTTTCAACAGATACGTTTCTTGCAGCCTTTGAAAGGTTATTCTCCAGACGTGGAAGGATATCACACGTTTATTCTGATAACGGTACCGCCTTTGTCGGTGCAGATATGTTACTTCAAACCTACTCAAAGGAAGCATGTGAAAGCTTAAGCATTTCGTGGCACTTTTCTAGCCCTGGAAGTCCTCACTTAAACGGTTTAGCCGAGGCTGGAGTAAAATCCACCAAGGCTCACCTCAAACGTGTTGTAGGCGAGCAGCGCCTTACATATGAGGAATTTACTACCTTCTTGTTTCAAGTTGAGGCTTTACTCAATCGTAGACCTTTCGTAGTATGCTTAAAGTCTAGATCCAAATGACCTCATTCCGCTGACACCAGGTCATTTTCTAACATTGGAGCCTTTAAATTCTATCCCAGAACCTAATCTTTCCAACCTCAAGCTTAACACATTGTCTCGCTGGCACCTTGTCCAAAGACTTCAAGCTGACTTTTGGAAAAAGTGGCGTTTAGAATATTTAAACACACTTCAACAACGTGTTAAGGGGACTGAGAAATGCAATGACATAAAAGTCAACACTTTAGTCGTTATTAAGAATGAGCAAAAACCACCTATGCAGTGGTCACTCGGACGTGTTGTAGCGCTACATCCAGGTGCTGATGGACTTGCTCGCATCGTGACAGTAAAAACCGCCACTGGTACTTATCGGAGACCGGTGGTCAAGTTATGTGTCTGCCCCTGCCGGAGGTAGAACACAAGTAAATTTTTCAAAATTTTGCTCAAAATTTTTTATTTTTTTTCTTTTCGCTATATATAATTTTTTTTTTCCTTTTTATAATTTACTAAAATTAAGGTAAATTTTCGTGCATATTTGCACGATTTGGGTATTTAGATATAGTTTTTTTCTCGTATCCTTACTAAAAACACACGTGTTTTGGTGGCCGGAAAATGTTGGTGCAAGAATTATTTGCCAGCTTTTGGCTACTTTTATATTTTAATATTATTTTTCATTTCAAAATTCGCGGGGTATATACATATAACTTATCCCCGCACCGAGACACGCGCGAGTCTGCGCGAGGCGTCGCAATCGGGAAACCGAGAAGAAGCACAAGAAACGCCGTGAGTGCTACAATTTTCCCGTTTTTCCTATCTTGCAAGCTACCAAAACGACTGCAACTAGATGAAAACTAAGGTAGGTGTACTTTAGATGTTTTATATGCATCGTTTTTACTGATTTCCTTTCAATGAACTTTACAATTACGTTTTTCAATTTCTTAGCTCAAAATATTGGGTATTTCTCGAATGAGTGGTGTAATTGGTGAAGCAGCCAACCTAAACTCATCCCAACTTACGGTTGCACCCTCATTGGATGTGGTCCTTCGAGCCGTGTGAATATTTTGACCTATTACAATAGGTCATTTACTTAATTATGAATTTATGTAGGGTCCTTTGGTAAGAGTAAAGTTCTAAAGTTTTGGTTGACTTATTAGGTAGGTATATTCATGTTTCTATTAGTTTTACATATAAAAATAATGGAAAAATAATAAACTGAATACTCAACTAATAAAATGCTTTAAGTTATTTTCTTAGTACCTAGTATTCTAGCGTCCTACCAGAATTTATTAAAAATTTATATACTTGGTTTCGTAATATATACACAAACCTGAAAAACACAATTTTTACCTTCCTAGACCGTGCGACAATGGTTAGAGAAGAAATTATTTTTGACGATTTTTTTTTTCAGATAACGCCGAAAATGTGTTATTTGGGTGTATTTTGACCTATGCTAGGCATATTGTCGTGATGTCTGTCTGAGTGTGTATATGTGTGTTCTGCGGTCCTTAGAAAAGCGAGTTTAAAGTTTAAATGCTTGCCAAGAGTTACATAGTAATATATTTTTTTTGTTGGTAAATGTTTATGGGTTTCTAATAGCAATATCTCAGTAATAAAACAAAAAAAAGTTAAAAATTATTACCTATTTAAAGCCATTTTCGGTCCTAACTCATTTTTGATTTTTTTGCAGATAGGTGGGTCTTACTTGATTTTCATTAAATTCTTAGGTAAAATAGTGTTCGACTAGCTAATGACTTTTATTACAATTATTTATGATGTTACCAAAAACTTCGTAGCTACTTTAGTTTCTGAGATATTTACAAAAATCTGTTTTCAAGGGATATATTATCATGACTTCACTCGAAGTGTGCTTACTAGGAAGGTATCAGATCCGTCATGCATTCATTTATTTAATTTTAAATGTTTGCTTTTTAACGTTACCCACTCTCTTTGGTTTAAAAATCTCTTATCGCATTTTTTCAAGACACTTTTAAACACCTTATTCAATTTACTTGAAAATAAAAATGACATCAAGACCACTGTGTGCCAAAATGGCGCGCAAAAATATTGAAAATTATTTTTTATCGCACTGTAAATTGGAGATTAGAGGAGGATAGCCAGGTATCAAAATTTTAAATTCTTAATAAAGGATATCAGTTAAACAACCCCCAAAATACCTGCAAATCGTCGTGTTTGTATTAATTCAAAAGCGTGTATGTGATTTTTGTAACTTTGAATGAAAAAAAAGTTTGATACTTAATTTTCTATGCTCATAAAAATTATTATTATTTTATTTTTAACGAAATCTTTGGTATGTTTCATAAATTAGTTTTATTTTGATTTACCTCATGAATTATGTATTTTTCTATAGTTAATCCTAACAATAACTTTTGCGTTGTCTATTGTGGTTTATTGTTTTTTTTTTGTATTAATTGGGTACCAAGTAGTCAATTACAATAAATAAATAAAAAATATCAAAAAAAGTTTAGAATTTCTATGTGCGGAAATTTTTACATCAAAAATAAATAAATTTTGCAGGTTTTCGCCTAAAAAAAAAATACACAAACACAGACAGACGTCACGACGATATTGATAGGATAGGTCAAAATACACCCAAATAACACACTTTCGGCGTTATCTGAAAAAAAAATTTTCGTCGAAAACAATACCTTCTCTAGCTATTGCGGCGCGGCCTAGGAAGGTAAAAATAACTTTAGCCTAGCAGTTTTAGATTCTAATTCTTCAAATTCTGATTCCTTGAAACTTTTAACTACTGGGGTGAAGAGCTTAATGGCAAAGGAATAGCTATGTGGTATTGGTGTGTATATTCGGAAAATCGGATCAGATGATTCATTTTTCGCTCCAATTTTCATATCATATTTCAAGAATTAATCGAAAGTTAATTTTATTTTGTCAAATTTTTCTTAAAGTTGGATAACTTTATGCTCTCAAGGACCACGGGGCCCAGCCCCAACTTTTTTAGTTAATAAAAATTATTTAACTTTACCTGCGCCTTAAAAATAAAAAAATTTGGCCCCCCATGTTAAGGGCCTAGATCCACTACTGTAATGATATTTATTCATTATAAAGACCAAAACAACATAAAATAACTCAGGTTTATATTTAAAATAAATGTCATAAGAGTCATGGCCTATTACTTTTGACATAAACTTATGATATAACTTTGTCCTATCCAAAATTTTGTAAAATCAGATTGCTCAATGATCGTGCGTACGGCAAAAGACATACAAAAATGGGCTCAACTTCGACGTTGCATTTTTGTCAAGTAAGCTCAAATTTGTGTCCCTAAATATTTAATTTGCAATATATTCATGCCATCGACATTTCCTACTTATTTGGTCTTACTGCCTTGATGATTCTGACAAATTTAAATGCGCTAACTTCAGAATATATTTATCGCAGAATAGACATATATTTATATTTTTAAAATCAGAAAGAGTATACATAAGAATCGAAAAATGGAAAAATATACAGGGGTTTCCAATTAAAAAAATATTTTTTTTAACTGGTATTGACAAATAAATTGTCATATTTTCCATCGTTTAACTTAAATATTGTTTTGTCTATCAACGGCTAATAATAAAAAAGTAATGGCGAGATATGTTTACTGAAATCATTCTGTTACTAGTTATTAAATAAATGTTGGTCTTTTTCAAAATTTAAAATTCTTATTTTAAATTGTTATTTCAATCACAGATTCACTTACAAAAAGAAAATTGCAGAAAATAAGTTTTTTAACCGAACAGAACCGAACCGAACCCATCTTTAAAATCATTTTCGTATTATTTACGCATAAGCAATTTATTTAAAATTTTAAAACACTGTTTTAAATTATGTTTAGACCTATGTTTATGTGTACTTTTTTATGCTGGAATGGTGAACATAATAGCTTCCTTATTAATAAAAATTTAATAATGAAACACTCTGTATAATAAAACTCATTACGAAGGTATCGGGCAATAAGACATGCTAACTTTAAGCCAAACTCAAAATTTATTGACTTTTCAGAACAACGAAGAAATCTAGCAGCGTCACCGAAACGATTATTAAATTTATCCGGTCCAATTGGATCTGACTATTAATTTTCGTGATTTTAAAGATATTCAATTACCTTGTGATACAAAACTAGTAGTTAGGAACTCAAGAAGGAAATTTAGGGTCTTGTCTGCATTTTCGCGTATCGTGATGAAATTTGGCACAGAGGTAGTAGACACCTAGAGAAGCCATTTCAGAAGTGGTGCTCTGACGAAACCCAGTGCGGGGCCAAAATACAAGGGCATACTTCAGGTCGGAAAGGAAAAAAATTAAAATAAACAAAAAAAGTTTTGAAAAATGATCACACAGCACGTTTTTCTATTTAAATATTTTAACTTATTTTTAGGTTCTGACATAACTTAGAAGCATATAAATTTAATTTATGATAAAATAAATCATTTTTTATAATTTTCGACCGCGAAGAGAAATTAACATATCTCCTAGGAAACTAATCCGGTTTAAAATATTTTAAATGCATTGTATAGACATTCAAAATACCTTTCGAAAGAGGTATTACATGCCCCCCTCCTTCCAATTTCAAAATATTGACATTAGGTTAGTTTGACATAACTGTCACTTAGCTCAAATATAATAAAGCTTATATTTATAATTTATTGTGTATAACGGGTGTATCTTAAAAATAAGATTTTCTACTTGTTTCCACTAATTTAATCAGCGGAAACCATATAACAACTTTGAATTGCCTGGGTACTTAACCGACCCTGTAGTTTTGATAAGAACGAAATCCACAATATTACTGATTCTAATTTGAATACCCTGTATGATTTTAAGGTTCTAACTAACAACTAGATTATATTACTTTATACTATATATTTTTTAATTTTAGAAGTGCTATAATAAAATATATGCATTTTTCAAATATAGGTATTACTAAACATCTTCTAATTTCTCGTTAATTTTAACATATAATAAAGTGCAAGATAATCAAATATTTATAGGGAGTAACAAAATGTACAAGCATTTAATTAATTTATTTAAAACATTCATATATTGACAAAAGACACACATAATTACAGAAACAGTATTAAAAAGACGTTCCTCTAGTTATAATAAATGGTAAAATTAAGAAGGCATCTTAAACTACCTAAACAGTATAAAGAAATATTTGAGACTACAACTTTTTAAATGAGTTTTTAATATCACCCTGTATCTTTCAGCATATTACAAAATTACTCAAACCTACACACAAAAAGCCGACAAACTGCTAAGTTTTATTGCAAAATTCCAATTAACGCAGCAGCTACAATAAATAATGTAAAAAAACAGTAAAAATGACAGCAAAGTAGTTGTTGGCCAGTATATACGTTCAGAAAGTAGTAATAGTGTAGTGCTTGTTACAAAAATAAAGTGCGGTAATGATTTATAAAGAAAAATATAGTGATTTTATTGAGATGTTAATTTCACATATTTAGAGTTATTTGAATCTTCAGTTTAAAACAAAAATTTAAGAAAAAACTTTATTGTGTACTTAATTAATTAATTTTTATTTTAAGAAATGAAAGCTGTACTATATTCCCTGCCATAGGTAGAGACCCATATTTTAAGAATATAGAGACGCGACTAACTCTTCAAAGTCAAATTCATTTAAGTCAAAATATCGGTCCTCTATATTCTAGCGATGTTTAGAGAGAGACGAGTTATACGACCAACGTCGACCTTACCTGGAATCATCTAGAGAAACCCGACTACCTCTAAACCTACCGGAGACGAGGAGTTGCATTTCAGTTCATTTGTTGTAAACGTTTTTACCTTTAGTATTCTTAAGTCTATTATCGTACTCGCATCAATAAAAATATAGATTTATTATAAAGCATAAACTCGAAGTGGTTGTTCGATTACTTAATTGGCGTAGTCAACGGAGTCCGAAGATTCAAACGCATCGCGATCGGCTTATTCGGCTTCAATAACTTTTGGTGATTGGCGATTGGCAGTGTGGATTTTACAAAATTGAAAATCCCAGTCTATCGAAGACCTGTGAAGCACAATCATCGGGAACTAGAACAGCATCGTCTAGTTTCGCAAGGATAAGGACTTTTGTGAGGACAAAATCGCCTAGCAGAACCTTGTTCTTATAGAGGAATGACCACCTTTGCTGTTTAACTGCTTATGTAAGTTGCAATTTATGTCTGATTCCGACGATCAAGTAGATATAATTGAGTGGGTCAAAAATTTAAGACTTGAAACCAACCTCCCTCAAAACTTAAACGCGCAAAGTTCTTCATTCAGTAATCCTTCTCAAACATTGCAGGCGCGCGAATCTCCGCAATTCGATTCTTTGTCAGCTTCTAAAGAAAGCCAGAATTTTCTAACAAATTTGATAAAAAGTGAAAATTCTAAAATGAGTTTTAGACCAGAATATCTCAATTGCGTACCCAAATTTGACGGCAATCCGAATGATTTATATAGGTATATCAGTATTTGTGACAAAATTGTAGAAACATTTTTAAATACAACCGACCCGGGATGTTTTCAAAATATTTATTTGTTGAACTCGTTAATAGGAAAACTCGACGGCGAAGCAAGTACTGTCGTAAATATTATTCGAAATTTTGCCGACCAAAGAGACGACGTTGCTCTTACAAAAGATATATGCTCATTAAAACAAGATTCAAATTAAAGTTACACACAATTTTATAACAGTTTTACACACTCTTATTCTGCTCTCCTCGTACATAAACACCCACATAGGCACTGAAGAAAATAGAAAGTCACGAATTGATTTTTGAAAAAACCTTGCACTTAAGACATTTTTGTCAGGTTTAATTGACCCAGATTTAGCACGAGCCATCCGATCCATGAAGCCTCACGATCTAACAACAGCTTTGCAATATGTCACCGATGAAATGAATAGTTCCTATCTGAAACAAAACGTGTCATTGCCTCAACCTCCGTTTAATCACATTCAAACGCCCCAAAGATTTTTCTCTCCTAGACCAAGTTCCATACAATCTAATGCTATTTAAATTTTTACATCACTTAGCTAATAAGGTAAAAATACTCTGCCAATATGTGGGCACCTAAGCTCACACTAGGTTCTATAGATGTAGAGTACGGGTGAGCTAATATAACTAAAAACTTAAATATATTTTATTCAACTCCAAACTCAATTACCTATCGTTTGATACCACACAAGCCATGTTTTAAGTTAAACTCTAATTTTTGAAATCTACCCCCACCCTTTGTTAAAAAAACTAAAATATGTTTTGTTTAACTCCAGACCCTATTACCTTTCGTTTGATATCACACACGCCATATTTTCACTTAATCTCTAATTTTTTTAATCTACCCCCACCCTTTTTTTTAAAACTAAAATTAATTTTGTTTAACTCCAGACTCAATTACCTTTCGTTTGCTATCACACATGCCATATTTTCACAAAAACTCTAATTTTTGAAATATACCCCCACCCTCTTATTTGGCTTGTGCACGGTGGATTTTGTTCATTTTTAAATGGGACCATCTCGACCCAAGACCCAGCCTAGGTACCAAATTTCATTAAAATCGGCCAAGCGGTTTTTGAGTTATGCGCGTTGGTCGTTACAGACAGACAGACATACAGACAGACAGACGGCGCAACAAAAAAGTTTCAAAATCATCTGAAACGCAAAGATATATAAAAATTTTTGAAATCGGAGCAACTTTTTTTTTCTCGAAAAAGTTAGGATCACTATAGCTCACACTACTATAGTATAGTAGTAGTGTGAGCTAATACACACAGGTAAATCAGTTAATTAAAACTATATTAAATAAAAATCTACGTCGTAGAAAATGGTAAAAAATATTAAAAACGAAAATAATAGAAATATAAACAATACCTGTATATATATATATATATATATATATATATATATATATATTGATAAAGGGTACGTAGCCACCTCCAAATAAAGTATATAAACTACGCTGTCACCTCATATATAACGTTGTCATCTCACTTTTTTAAGGTGTCAACGCTTTTCAATAAAAATTTCAGGGATGACTCCTGACACATTCAGCAAGCTGTGTTGCAAAATTTTGTACTGAGGTCACATAATGGTATATATAGCTACTTTTTGGCCATGTAGTTCTATCTACCGGTGGCGCTAGCGGCGCTTTTACTGAAACTAAACGGTCTACTAAGTCACCTCGGTGGTATAAAAGTATAAAAGGTATTTTGCGTGTTAAGACCGCGTCGCAGCGACCTCAGAAATTTGGCAACCTTGTGGTTTAGATTTTAGAGACGGGTTTCTTTGTTGTATGTAATTTCAGATATTACCTGCTTTTTACCCTTGGAATGTTAAATCGAATTCTCAGAAACGTCTCGGGTCTGATATTTTAGAAGGGGCATTGTAGACGATTATTATTGTATTTTTTATCTATTGAAATTGTATTTTTTATCTATAAACTAATTTTGTTAGTCTTCTTACATTTCTTTGATTATTCTGGTAGTTTTCGACGTTTGATTGATTGCTTTTGTAATACATTAAATATTTGCGACAGCTATTCAACCCTGTGCTATGGGCTTTAGACTTAAAATTAGTTAAGTAGTTTAATCATTAGAGACATAAAATGCGGTTTTGGTGCAAAAGGTCCGAAACTTGGCACAATTATAGGGTTGACTGTCCATAATATTCAAGAAAGTTTTTTAAAAAAAATGGCGCATCAATTCTGTTTTTCTAAAATCCCTTGGTGTTTGTAAAAGAGTTTGAAACTAAATTTTATACGAAAATGCTAAAAAGTGTTTTTGTAAGAGTAATAGTTCTCGAGGTATAATATCAACCATTTGGACGTCATTTTTGGATTTGCACAATTTCCTTTTTTTTGTGGCCTTTAACTTAAAAACGACTCATTTTTGAGAATGATTGTAATGACATTAAACAAAGATTGATAGCTTTTCTACAAAAAGTATCAATTAGTTGCATGTGTAATATTCTTGCTAGGATACAAACCACAAAGTGTTAAAGATATCCCCTCCATATACTTCTTTCTATATTATAAGCAAAATAAACTGAAATAATTAGGTTTTATCCAATTTTCTAAATACTAAGTACTTTAGAGAAAATGCATAATAAAGTTTATTGTAGAAAACTCCATTAACGTCCCAATTATGAGGCTATTTTTAGAGATCACAAAAAAAAATCCGTATTATTTTATGTTTTATTCAAACCTATCCCATACACAAAGGATGTTTATTTTGCTTGGGGCAAAGATTTATAATGAATTTCCTAAAGCAATAAAGGTGCTATGTTTTAAATTATTTGTCAAAAAATCAAAAGAGTTTGTATTTTCCGATTTTAATCTTTTTATTTTTTCAAAACCCTTTATTATGCCTACTTATACAGTGTGTCCGTAAAGTGTAGAATCACGAATTTTTTAAAAAAGTTGCAAGCTTTTTAGAAAAAAGCTTGGATATCAAATAAAGATTTAAAATACGAGTTAGAAAAGGCAATGGTTAATTATACAGGATGTTCCAGAAAAAGCTATGACATAAACTTATGTTTCTTTAAATAGGACACCCGGTATATTTTTTCACATTTGGCTTTGATAGGTCATTACAAATGTGGTACAATTTTGTTAAGGTATCTCCATACCTAAACACTTAATAAAAGACATTTATGAATATGTATGAAATAATTTTTTTTTAGCACCCTGATTGGTCAAATAGAGTTAAAAGTAATCATGAAGTACGTCATTTATTTAATAAAAAACATGTCATCCAATCAACGGTCTCTAAATCAGCAATAATGGGTGATTCCAGAGTTTACGGACCTACTGTACATAAGAATCTATTATATAATTAAACCACTGTCCACTAGTTACCAAAGTAATTTGACCTGTACCTATACCTATAGCATATGGGTTTATGTGAATGCATGTGTGTGTGTGTGTGTATGTGTCTGTAAAAAACTTTTTTATAGATATGTGTGTCAATTTAAAAGCTTTTAAAAACGCCTCGGATTAAAATTTTTTTTTTAAAGAAAATCCGGTTTTTAATAATGATAAATCTTTGACTAACTTACTTAGCCAATTTTAAATTAAAAAAATGAGTCAACAAACATGTTAAAAAGATACTTTACTATTTCCAGTTTTTTACTTAAAAATACCTCCGTAAGTTTGAACCAAAACGGATTTAGCAAAAAAAACAAATGTCATATTACTAGGGTTTTATTCGAATTTGAAAGAATAAGGATGCGACTTTTTTACTTAATTTGCGCCAACATAGCCAATTTTTAAAACACTTGACTAATTTAAAATATTGATAATACCAGGAAAAAGAATTAACGTTAAATTAATCGGACAAAAATACGCGTTTTTAGTGTTTTTAACCTGGTCAGGCTAGCATAAACAAAAAAATCACTTTTAATTTGCGATGTTTTGTCATGCGCTATTTAGCTTTTTCCTTCAATAAGAAGAACCACTATAGCAGCTACGTCCCTGGCCGTAACTTATATTCAATGTCTTTGGAGGAATTCAGCTATTTCAAGAGAAGAAAAAAACTTACTCCTACTAAGCTTTGCTTTTTAAGCGACAAAACAAGAGTGAAAATCGCAGCAAAGCAAGTTGTTTTGAAAATAGATTTTTTTTTAGAAAAAAAAATTGAGGTAACGCCGAAACTGCGTTATTTGGGTGTGTTTGAAGCTATCTGAGCAATATTGTTGTGACGTCTGTCTGCGTGTATCTCTGTCCGTAACACGATAGCTCCTAAACCGCTGAACCCATTTTCATGAAATGTTTAGGTGAAATAGTGTTTGACATTGTAACGAGCTGAATAGATTTTGGTCCAAATCCACTAATGCTTGATAGTTTTTTGACAATTATTTTTTTTTTAAATGCGAACTTTTTAACGGAGCATCTTAACAATATGCGGCTTTGGAAATATAATGGAGCACTTTTATCTTAATAATTTGTGTAATACCTTGAAACTTCATAAAAGCCTTCGTTTCTGAGATATGTACAAAAAAACTGAAAACGGGAAGTGTTCTAATAGGCTAGCTAGAAAGGTATCAGATCCGTCACGGATTCGTTTATTTTATTTCGGAAAATGGCATTTAAATACAGTCAATTTTTATGTTTCCGTGGCATTTTTCAGGGGATAATGTAAAGTTGCATAATATTTTTCATATTATCTTTTGAACTATAGGTCGTTTTTGAGTTATATTGGTTTTAAATTCCTGTTGGAGTGCACTAATAATACGAGTTGAACCAGGATTACGTATAAATAATCCTGGGCCAACTCGGAAATTATTAGTATACTTAAATAGGAATTTAATACTTTGGTACAAATTTAAATAACCTAAAACGAACTCAGAGAAATTCGTTTTGAAAAAATATGTAACTACAAATACTATAAACTGAAGAAAGTTGCTGTCAAGATTTGGCAATTTTGCAAAGCAGGAAAACAGGAAACTATGCAAATTTTTCATTTCATTAACCTCTCACAAGGTATAGGAAAATATTAATAATAAGCTGTATATACAGGGTGATGCATTTGCAATATAGCGAATAAAAGAAATAATTTTATTATGACTTTCTTGGAAATTAAATGATAAAGAATGTAATTTACAAATTCTGACATCACGTGACATTTGAGCCTTTTGTTTGCTGGTGGTTATTACTAGATTTATAATATGCGCGTTGGGCTGTGGCGTGGGCAAACACAATATCCTGCATATGTTTTTTTTCTGTTTTAAACGGCTTAACTAACTATTACAACTCCTTTTTTTATTCAATTTACTTTCACGGATAAATTAAAAAATATTCCAAATTCTGTCATATCCATCATGTCATAATCATTGCAAACCAAAAAATATACAAATTAATATAAACTATTAAATTTATTAGCATTCCAAAAACTGTATTTTTGATACTTCCCTTTTATTTGTTTATCGGATCTATTTGTAGAATTTTTGACAGTAAGTAAACCATTTCCCAACAAAAATTGTATTTAGGACTTTTAAGCTATGCCACATTTCTGAGATCACAAGCCTCAAAATGAGTATTTAAAAAAAAATAACAGCCCGTTTTTCTATAATAAAAGTATAAAGGTACGGTTTTTTTATATAAAGACAGTACGTTGCCACCATTAATCTCGTCTTACAAACTTTTGCAACGTTTTATAGTTGTAATATTTCTTAAAGTGTCTCTAAATAAAAGTAAAACGTTGTTACTTTGCATGTAATATATAAATTTAGTCAGATAAAGCTAATACGTTGCTTATAGGTTAAAGTAGATATACGCCAAACGTTATCACCTCAATAAAACCGGCAACAGTGCCTGAGGTGGCAGTACATAGCGCATATCCAAAGGTTGTATATTGGCCTGAGGTCCGAACGTATTCCACGTATTTATCAAATATCAAAAAAAAATATCTTTACCCCTCTTTTGAAATTCTGGTAAAGGAAGTTCCCCTCATCTCATATATGTACCTATATATGTGGTAACACCACTAGAAATAGGTGAGGTCTGAGATGACAACGGCGCGTGCATCAATATATATATATATATATATATATATATATATATATATATATATATATATATATATATATATATATATATATGTATATATATATAAAAACGAACGATTAAATACATTAAATATAAAAAAATTCATTTAAACGTCGTTCAGCAGGAATGGTCCCGAGCAACGATGTTGCGTTTCCTCTTTGTATTGCAAGACTTATCCTTTCGGTAATGAAGCTACGTGCTTTTAGATGTTTTATTTTGTAACTTATTTCATTAGTTAATTGCTTAGCCTCATTACCCAAAGGACCAAATGTTTCGACACCAAAAGGAACAAAGAGAAAACCCCGGTCTTCCAATTCTTTATACTTAATTTTTTTTGTGACTCACCAAGATTTGCTGCTTCACCTGCTTTTTGTGAAGTTTTTGCTATGTATGTTTTTCCAGTAGTGTCGCGACAAGTACCATCCCACAAAAGTGTCCTACCATTCTTCCAGGGCAATAAAGACATACCGTCCACCCGTTTTCCATCACTCCTACATATACCAGGCGGTTCTAAAACTGACGGAATATTAGCAGAAACTAAAACGCCTGATAATGTCGTTTATCTGCCTATGGCGGGCCACACGACCTGCACTTTTTTTGCAACTTAAGGCATGAAGCCCAAATTTATCAACTGTTTCGTTGTAAATGCAGACGTGTGGCTCACACACAGGCTAACCAACACGCAGAGCGATGGAAATACGGAAGGATGCATCGTCTAATAAGTTCCCTAAAATAGAAGAGGGTAAGGCACTAAACCAAGTGCTACTTTCCGGTTGCTGGAGTTCCAAAAGTCTTGATTTATCCACAAGAGATTTTGAGTTTGTAATAATATTTTCAACAAAAATCTTACACATACTCAAATCAAAATCTTTTTGGGATTTTAATTTTGAAAGGTCTGAAATATTGGTTAGGTTTTTAAAAGAATCAAAAGCTTCATTGAAGGCTGAATCGTGAAAAGAATGGATATTTGGTGGTAAGATGGAAGGTAGGAAAGATTTAACTTCAGAAATCGCTCCAAGAAAAGCAGAAAAACATAGTGTGGATGAATTCCTGATTCCCGAACCTCCTAGTTTTATTGGTAGAGTAGAAAGAGGCCAAGCGTTTTCATTTAAACAACAATTTGTAATAGATTCCAAAGAAGTTTTTAAAAGAGCATCGAAGCTTTCTAAAGAATTAGAAACTCTCCAACAAGGAGCACAGCGTAAAAGATAAGTAATTCTGGGGATAGCAAATGAATGTTTTAAAAGGTAGTAAGCTGTATGTGAATTAATTTGAACAAGATTTTTAGTAAATTTAGAAAATATTTCAAGTTTTACATCAAAAACTTTTTTGGTTTCAGACTCTGAGAAAGGGCAGCCAAGTAGGTTGATGTTTTCCAAGTTAATTTTTTTAAATTTTTGAATGATAGAAGTATATTTTGAGAAAATTGGAGTGGTTTTAGATCCGTTTATAACTGAATATTCACATTTTCCAAAGTTTCTTTTTAAGCCGATGTCAGAGCAAAATTTTTCCAAGTTATTAAAATCAGAAAAAACCGTATCAGGGTCTCCAGCAAGGACACCATCATCAAGATACCATAAGTTTATTTCTGATATTAGATTCTTAATCAGAGGATGTAAAGCTAGGCAAAATAAAGGAGGCCCTAAAGGATCTCCTTGCTGCACTCCTCTTTCAGAAAAAATAAAATGTTCGCCAAAAGACAAAATAGAAGGTTGTTGATAACATTTTGAAATATAACTGTAAAATTGTGGTACATATTCTGCAACTCTTTTTAGTAAAATTTCACGATTAACTATATTGTTATTATGTGGAAAAGTAAGGTAACGACGAAATGCATGGGTTATTATTTCACATCCACTTTTTGTAGCAAATCCTAATTGATTTGGGCGAAAAAAATTGCCAAGAGAGTCATAAATTGAGGAACATATAGTTTTTGCTATTAATCTTCGAAAACATAGACCTACGGCTATAGGTCTAATTCCATTATCTTTTTTATTGAATGCACAAAGTGAAGCTCCAAAGAAAATGGGAACAATTTTTTCAGGAACTAAACCTTGAAGAACATTATGGATAAAGGACGAAATGGTTGATAAAAGATTTCAGGAAAAGATACCGAGGTTTTTGTTTATTAAATCTTTCAGATGTTGAGGTCTTAAAGCGTCTAAACCACCTGCTGAACCGGGTTTAAAAGAAAAAATTGACTTTTTTATATTCGTTTCTGATAAGAAATCTAAACTATAATTACAATTGTTGGTGTTTTTGAAGAAATCAAAATTTTGAGCCTTTTCATGTTTTGGATGTTTTTCCTGAAGTTTTATAAGAGTTTCTGTATTTTTTGGTTAAAGTGTATCCTGTGAAGAAATCAAGCGAATAGCCCCTCTGATGTCCCCTTCTGAAATTTTTCCTTCTATTTTCTTTGATAATTGCCTATTTTTATTCTTAATTGGATTTTTCTTTATAGCTGAAGAAATATTAAAGGATTCTATAAATGATCTTGCAGGTAATAATTTTATTTCTTTCCATTTCTTTAAATTTTTCTTCATAAGAGTGGATAAGGATTTTGTTTTGTTTATTTCTTTTTTTTCTGGGACTTTAAGTACAAAATACGAAAAAAACAATAAATGAAGCCAAGGCTTAAGATTATTTCCGGATGTACAACATTTTAATAATGACGTACGTTCTTCCGCTATTAAAGGGCGTGCAACTTTTGGGATTCTTTTAACAACTGGGACAGAAGATTTTAAATAACTTAAAATTGAATTTATTTCTGTAGAGTCCAAAGTATCTTTATTTAAATCACTAATAGAATCGTTTTTATGTTTAATAGAAAAGTGTTGTTTTAAACCTCTCTTATTTTTAAAGTGTTTTCCACATAAGTTAAAAATTTGAATCTAAATTTTGATGTAAAGGATTACTCTGAATACTAGCTTTAATTAGTGAATTTTGTACAGAATTTAAGAGCTTCATTTAAGCTTTTTTGTGATAAATAATTGTGCATTTTTGTTTGGTGAACTTTAAGGCCATTTTCATTTTTAAACTTTTTATCACAAAGGGAACATACAGCCTGGTTGGTTTGGTTTATAGTTTTGTCTATTTCTTTGTCTTCTATTATTGGATTTAAAAGGTCGAAATGTCCAGAGTCCAAATTTCCGGAAAATAAAAGATAAATAGTTTGGTTGTAAATGGTATTTTCAATCTTTCTAAGAGAACTTTTTAAAGTTAATATTGAGTTTTCTAAAGTGTCAATAGTAAGATTGTATACAAATATCTCAAAATTTAAAAAATTTACTTCTGATAAAGCTGTGCATTCCAAATAAGTACCAAAAGTCCCATTTTTGGACATAAGATCGCAGTATTTTTCTTTTGAATTTTGATCTTTATTTTCGATAAAATTTGAAAAAGTATCCCAATTGTCTCTAATGTAATTCTCCTGAGTTGTAAAGAAATTTACTCACAGAATTAAATAAGCAATTTCCATCGCCACTGAAAGAAATTTTTTGGAATTTTAACATCAACATAAACTTCTGTCATAATCCAATCAAAACATTACCAAATACTTAAAGGAGCTAATTTGAGATGATTTATCTATGAAATGTGAATTCCAAGAGTGCAAAGTTCCAGCCTGTTTCTTTTTTTTTTAATTAGTTATTACTTTTTGTAGAAAATTGTAAAAAATTTAAAATATTTGAAATGTTTGTGTCTCTTCAAGTCGTTTTTTTTAGACAACCGCCGATAACATTTAGGCCTCAGTCTTTTTATCCTCGACCGGCGTACAGAACACAACAAAGATTTGCTACAAATAGTCAAGTTTTTAGGCCACAAAACATAGTTCGCTCCCAACAAATTCCCCAAAAAGCCTTACCGCCGCCCACACCAATGTCAATATCTACGCGCAATAGTTCAAAAATAACGCCAAATAGCAGCTATTATAAACATAATAACTACCAACCAAGCACTTCACAAATGCAAAAAATGGAAGTGGAAGAAATGTATAATACCGAAGCCAACCAACTTTCTCAATATGATCAAACTTTTACAGATCAGTATTACAATGAATATTACCAGCAAAACGGTTACTACCCCGAGGATAATCAATTTTGCCTCTCGGAACGTTTGGATAATTGCCAAATCGTTACATCCGAGTCCAGTGATAATGATTTTTTACTATACAACGCAAACGAGCAAACCGATTTAGATGATGAACCGTAAATTTTACAGAGGTCCTCAGTCAGCAAACTATAACACCGCAAGAAATACCCTTTAATATGAATAGCTCCAGTGAGCTACCATACATTATATTTCCGGAAAACAACCTAAAAATACTAATCGACAGCGGCTTGACAAGGTCATTTTTAGATCCAAATATAACAAAAAAATTGTACCCAAACCACATAAAAAAAGATCCTTTTGTAGTCTTAACAGTATTTCAAAAGTCCGCTCATCAGTTTAGTGCGCATCTGCCCTGCTCAATATTATTGAATTTGCCAAAAGCCCAAAATCTAAAAATTTTTTTGTTTAAATTTCACGATTTTTTTAATGGCCTTATTGGGGTTGACAATCTTAAAATTTTGCAAGCTAATCTTGATTTTAACTCTGGAATTCTCGCTACACCATATGCAAAGGTCAAGTTACTATTTTATAAAACCAAGTCACAATACCACCTCGTGTTCATCAGGTAATAAGAGTACCTGCAAACATAAAAAATGGTGAGATAATTCTCCCATATCAAAAGATACACAATTGCGAAATCCCAGAATGTTTAACCTCAGCTAAAAATGGTTTTGCCTTGACTACAATCCTAAATAATACATGTGAGAGCGTAACTATGGATTTTTCTTTACCATTTGAAGTAGAAAAATGGAACCGCAAAGAAATTGAAGAAATCAATTTTAATAATATTGTTGATACACATGACTTTTCAAAATTTCGTTTAAACCATTTAAATTCGGAGGAAACAAATCAACTTTTGACACTAATAAATAACTTTTCAGATGTGTTTTATCAAGAAAATACGCCACTTACTTTTACTAACAAAATAAAATATAATATACGGACCACCGATGAAATACCAGTCTACAAAAAATCGTATCCATTACCTTTTGCTCACAAAAAAGAAGTAGAAAAACAAATGAAGCAGTTACTTGATCAAAAAATTATTAGACCCACCCCTTCTCCTTGGAACTCTCCATTATGGGTGGTCCCAAAAAAGATGGACGCTTCAGGGGAACAATAGTATAGAGCTGTTCTTAACTTCAGGTCATTGAACTCTAAAACTGTAGATGACCGTTAGTCCTAACGTCACTTATCTCCTTGATAAACTTGGAAAATGTCAATATTTCTCAACCTTAGATTTGGCAAGTGGGTTTCACCAAATTGAGATGTCAGAAAAAGATATCGAAAAAACCGCCTTTAGTACAGAAAACGGCCATTTTGAATTTCAGAGAATGCCGTTTGGCTAAAGAACGCCCCCGCCACTTTTTAAAGAGTGATGGATAATGTTTTAAGAGGCATCCAAAATGAAATGTGCTTGGTATATCAAGATGACATAATTATTTTTAGTACGTCACTACAATAACACATTGACCGCCTAAGAGCTGTTTTTCAACGGCTGCGCGAATCAAACTTTAAAATACAGTTAAAAAAGTCAGAATTTCTAAAGAAAGAAGTCGCCTATTTAGGCCATGTGGTAACCGCAGATGGAGTAAAACCCAATGAGGATAAAATCCGTTCCATTCTTGATTGGCCACTTCCCTCTACCCAGAAACAGATACGCGAATTTCTCGGCCTTCTCGGATATTATAGGCGATTTATACGGGACTTTGCCCGAATCACAAAACCTTTCACTAGATGCTTAAAAAAAGGCGCAAAAATTGTCCATAATGAAGAATTTTTAACATGTTTTGACACATGCAAAAAACTTCTTACAAACGATCCTATATTACAATATCCAGACTTCAGCAAACCATTCAACCTGGCCACCGATTCTTCAAGCTTCGCACTAGGTGCAGTACTTTCGCAAGGGCCCATTGGCCAAGGCCTTCCCGTTGCATACGCTTCGCGTACCCGACAGTGAGACCAAACTGAGCACAATTGAACGTGAATTATTAGCTATGTTTGGGCAACCAAATATTTTCGGCCATACCTCTTTGGACGACCCTTTTTCATTATCACGGACCACAAGCCCCTCCAGTGGCTTCATTCCATAAAAGACCCTTCTTCCAAATTGCTCAGATGGCGTTTAAAGTTAGAAAAATATAGTTATTCTTTGATCCACAGATCCGGAAAATTAAATTCTAACGCGGACGCACTTTCAAGAATGTATTTAGAAACATGTATCAGACACCGACAATCTGGACCAAATATCACACATCGCACAGGTAGACGCCATGCCAACCCGTTCGACAGGATTTCAGCAACAAGTCGATAAGACCATCACACAGAAAAAAAACAGCAATTAGACCAAACCCAAATAACGACGATGATATCACTATACATACTAATAACGACGAATACCCTATCGTGGGAAATCCAATAATAGAATTTTTTCTAAAGTATTGCACTCTCCTGTAAAACCAAAACTACAAATACTTTTTTCGACAAAAAGAAGGTATTTAGTTTAAATATCACAGAATAATTTTGAAAATGACATTATCAATTTCATAAAAGAAAATGTTTTGCCGAACAAACTTTATTATTTATATTTCCAGGAACCTGACCTCTATGAACCGTTTTGCGAAGTCGTCAGAAAGAATTTTAAATATCCTTCATTACGCTTTAAGAAATGTGCAATCAAGTTACTAGACGTTACCGAAAAAAATGACATTCCAGAATTTATAAAAAACTATCATGAAGAAAAAAGCAATCACCAACAGAATATAAAATAAAAATAAAATATTACTGGCCAAATCTTAAAAGTTCCGTTCAAACATACATAAATCAATGTGAAATTTGCCAGATTAGCAAGTACGAACGACACCCGGTTAAAGTAAAAATGTAAATTACCCCCACCCCAACTAAACCTTTTGAAATCCTATACATCGACACTTATACCGCGGAACATAATAAATTTTTAACAGTAATAGATAGCTTTTCGAAATACGCTCAGGCATACTACCTCAAAACACTGACTGCCTCTGATATCGCCGACAAATTATTGACATTTTTCTCACATCACGGTGTAACAAACCTTTTAGTTAATTTTGACAATGGTTCAGAGTTTAAAAATAGCGTAATTACTAAACTTTTACTTTTACATAAATTAAAAGTTCACTTTATTTCTCCAAATCACCCCGATTGAAATGGGAGTATTGAACGGTTTCACTCAAAACTGGCAGAACATATTTGTCTTTTAAATAATCAAGGATTTTCGAAGGAACCTATTACAAATAAAATTTCCTACGCGGTCCTGGCCTATAACCATATGGACATTGTAAACGGTCATATCTCGTCAGACGACCCTTTCGACCAAAATTTAGACCATATTCGCATGAGTAACTATGTTAATGATTATAAAAAAAATCTAAATTACTGTACTCAAAAATTAACGAAAAACTAGCCCAATTCAAAACGACTTTAATCAATAAATTAAACAAAAAACGCGATGATCCTATCTTATTTCAACCCAATCAAGAAGTATATATACGTAAACATGAACGGAAAAAACTAGGAAATAAATTCTTAGAACCTACTACAACGGTCAGTAAACCCAGCAAGTAAAACAATATCAACAAACTCCCACGGAAAAATTCATATGTCTAATTTAAAAAGACCACTAATTAAAAATAAATATGACTTTGGGTAACTTTTATCTTTGGGTTTTGTATTTCAGGTTCGGCCTTGCTTCGGGTCTTGAGGATAAAATGATTATAAGAAAACTGGATAATAAGCTTGGAATAATGCCAATAAAATTAGGAACTGCAAAAACAATATAGAATATACCTACACTTTAATTCAATACTTTGATTTAGACCCCATATTGTGGGAAACCAATAAATTAAACTTAAAAGTAAATAATATCACGACTTTAATAGATAGCCATACTGGATATTCCAACGATACACAGAATTACCTAAAACTTTTAAAAATATAACAAACCAGGATCGATACCAAAATATCAGAAATTTTGCCTCATCCCAAACGATTAAGACGTCGGATGATTAACATGTTAGGGTCTGTATTTAAGGCTGTTACAGGTAATTTAGACGCATCGGATGGCGACTACTATGAAAAAATGATTCATGAGTTACAAAATAATCAAAAAACATTGTCGACGACAATTTTAAAACAGAATTCCTTATGGATTAGTGTTATTTCCAAATTTAATCAAACGGTTCAACAAATAGTTCAAAATGGAAAATTTTTAGTGTCCAAAATCAATCAGATTGTTTCAATTGTTAAAAATTCTGGCTACAGAGAAAATTCCCTTTTTATCAAAGATATTTTGCTTCAACTTATAAACTCCTATGAAATTATTCAAACAATCTTGCAAGATGTTGAAAATTCAATTACATTTTCTAAACTAAAGGTCATGTATCCAAGTATAATAAAGTTAACTGATCTTCACAAAGAATTATTGTCTTTGCAAGAAAAAGTAGGAGAACAACAAATGTTATTAACTATTACTCTTCAAAATGTATTTTTTTATGAAAAATTTATCACTTTAGACTGTTTTATTCTAAAAAATAAAATTACTTTCATTTATATACCGTGCCAATACAATTTGAGAGCAGTTGGTTTAAAGTTGTTTTCCCGCGAAAAATTTTTTTGATAAAAAACAAATTGCAACATGCATACTATCAAGAACCATGCGCAGAAATAAACGGAAATGAATATATTTGCAAAAAAGAGGATTTCAAAAACAGCGAACCCGAAAGTCCTTGAGAAATTTCATTAATTGACTCATCCACCTGTCAGAAAACACAAATTAAATTAGCCACACCAATCATTCACCAACTAGAGAAATCAAACCAATGGATATTTGTTCTTCCAAATGAAGAAAACGCTAAAACTTCCTGTCAACATCAAGAAGAAGTACATAACACTTTTGGGAGCATACCTTATCAGACTGCCAAACGACTGCCTAATTCAGATCAACCGACAAATTTTTACGAACAACAACAAAACAACAGCAGCAATAGTTCAGCCGTATATCTTTCCTGACATACAAGATGCACCAACTGTTATACATCCGTTGGACCTATCAAACAGTATAAAAGATATTGACTTAGATAGCTTAAACAACCTAAAAAGAGAAATTCAAGAAAACTATCCACACCTCGAAACATCAAGCATTTATCATGTACCCAGTATATGGACATTACTTGTATATGTAATACTTACACTTATATGTTTATACTTAATCTATAAGCGAGTACGGAAATGCAAACAAATCAAAAACACAAATCCAGTTGTAATTCAAAGCAAACTCCACAAGACAGCATTAACGTCATTCCTTCACAATTAAAATACTCTGCCAATCTATGGGCACCTAAGCTCACACTAGGTACTATAGTTATAGTGTGAGCTAATATAATCAAAAACTGAAATATATTTTATTCAACTCCAGACTCAATTACCTATCGTTTGATACCACACAAGCCATGTTTTGACTTAAACTCAAATTTTTTTAATCTACCCCCCACCCTTTTAAAAAAAACTAAAATGTATTTTGTTTAACTCCAGACTCAATTACCTTTCGTTTGATATCACACACGCCATATTTTCACTTAAACTCTAATTTTTGACATCTTTCCCCACCCTTTTTTAAAAAATAAACTAAAATTCATTTTTTTAACTTCAGACTTAATTACCTTTCGTTTGATATCACACACGCCATATTTTCACATAAACTCTAATTTTTGGAATCTACCCCCACCCTTTTATTTGGCATGCGTTCGGTGGATTTTGTTCATTTTTAAATGGGACCATCACGGCCCAAGACCCAACTTAGGTACCAAATTTCATTAAAATCGGACAAGCGGTTTTTGAGTTATGCGGGTTGGTCGTTACAGACAGACATACAGACAGACAGACAGACAGACAGACAGACAGACAGACAGACAGACAGCAAAACAAAAAAGTTTCAAAATCATCTGAAACGCAAAGATATATAAAAAATTTTGAAATCGGAGCAACTTTTTTTTTCTCGAAAAAATTAGGATCACCATAGCTCACACTACTTATAGTAGTAGTGTGAGCTAACAATGTGAGCACAAAATTGATCCGGCCAGCATCCACCTGCCCCTGTAAAGTCTAATTTTGGGGTGGAGGAGTTATACGACCGACGTCGACCTTACCTGGAATCATCTAGAGAAACTCGACTACCTCTAAACCTACAGGAGACGAGGAGTTGCATTTCAGTTCATTTGTTGTAAACGTTTTTACCTTTAGTATTCTTAAGTCTATTATTGTACTCGCATCAATAAAAATATAGATTTATTATAAAGCATAAACTCGAAGTGGTTGTTCGATTACTTAATTGACGTCCTTCTTAATTCATAAGCGTCCTAGAATAAAAATAAACAATTTTTAACAAAACCTTTACAGGGAGTGCGCAGAAACCCGTTTGTTTATATGTTGCATAATGACAGATGTCACACCGCTGACAATTTAAATTATTTTAATGAAACGCCAATGAACTTGGCAAGAAAATAACATAACCAAAAAATATTTATTTCAGTGACTTTGATGTGTTTGTCGCATGGTCTTTATACTTTTACACAGGTTATCTACAGAATTTAAAAGGTCATTGAACCTGACTGGCCAACTGTAATTCTGATAAAAAAATCTACATCACTGGTGCCTTAAACCATTTCTTTTATGTAACAACCACAGTTGTCCAGCTCAATACACATGGCTGGCCAAATTCTGAAGGCAACCTGTGTAAAAGTATAAAGACCTTGGGTTTGTCGCGGCTCCCTTTTGTACAAGTATGTCATACATGCTAAGGTCATTATAACGAAGTTCCTTCTATACATACAGGGTTTCTAGCCATATTCAGTTACCTTTTTGTGACATTTCCAGCCTCTTTATTTATCATATGCATAACGACAGTAACAAAAAAAATCTGTCTGATTTGCCTTTATCTATGCGTTTTTTTGTTAACCTACAGTCAGCATCTTTTTATCCAGAAAAAAAGACAGATTTATAGTATTTGCAATAAGGCTAGTCCTTTTGTTGAATCACCCCGTAATTCTGGTAACAAAACGCAGGTGTATTCTTAAATCACTTTTAAACCATAGATTCCTAAGGCAACTGATAATCAGCTACCTTAAGCTTAACATGATCGGTCACCACCCTCTATAATAAGAGTGGTAGATCGGTGTTTAAACTGTTATTTTGAAATTTGTGACTTTGAAAGAATGTAGCTTATTTTTTAATTCAATTATAATTTAATTTAAAATGTATGTACAGCCTATGTGCTTTACTGGAAAGCATTAATCAATCAATTGGGGTGCACTGCCGACAAAGTTTCTGCATTGGAAGATTTTCAATGCGACCGGCCGTAGAGCTACAATCAAAAATCAAAATCAAAATATTTATTCGTTACTTAGGCCTATTTAAATAGGTACAAGAGTACTATAGTAAAATAAAACTACATTGCATTCATACACTAGAACATGTCATATGTATATATGTATAACAAATGGTAGATATATACACAAATTACAAAAAAAAAACACAGAAACGCTTAATAGTACACAACAGTGCTTTGTCACGCCAAATGTGATTTTGCTCATTTATTTTTTTGACAAAAACAATTTTAGTTCTTTTAGTTTGTAAAATGTTTCAATACAAAGAAGTTTCTTATGTACTTTTTTAGACTTATTCAAAGATAAAGGTTTGAAGTCATTTGGTAACATATTATATAAAGAAATTCCAGCATATACTTGGCTCTTTTTAAAAAACTCATGTTTATGGAATGGTAAACAGAAATTGTTCCCATACCGGGTAGAGTAACAATGAAAAAAGTCATTTTGAGAATACATATGTTTAGTTTTATGTATCTGTATTAATAATTTGTAAACATATTGTAAAGTAACAGTGAGAATATAGTTTTCTTTAAAAATTTGTCGGAACGAATCCGATGGTTTTAGGTTAAAAATTATTCGCAGGACCCTTTTCTGCGAGACCAACACTCTTTCCAAATCTGAAGATTGACCCCACAATATTATACCGTAGCTGATAATGAAATGTATGTTGGCGAAATATGCAGTTAGCAATGTCGACCTGCCTAGAGAGTTTGTCAAACATGTTATGGCATAGGTGTTTTTGTTAATTTTAGAGCACAATTGATTAATATGTTCACTAAAGTTCAGATGTGTATCAAATGTAACACCTAAAAGCTTAGCGGTTTCGGAAAATACAAGAGGTACATCGCCAAAATGTGTTACAATTTCCAATGGTTTGCTGTTATTGCTTTTAAATTCCAAATAAACCGTTTTGTTAAAGTTTATAATAAGATTGTTGGAAGAACACCAATCTGAAAATTTGAATAAAAAAAGATTTAATTTTTCCGTAATATCATTTTTATTTTTGCCATGGATATTAATTGTGGTATCATCAGCGTACATTAAGATAATTCCAATCTGGATATGTTTAGGAAGGTCATTAACAAATATTTAAAAAATTAGGGGCCCTAGAGTACTTCCCTGGGGCGTGCCTATGTCAGAATCATATGTATTGGATAATTTGTTACTGATTTTTACTTTGAACTTTTTTCCCTTGATCAGTGAAGTTAGCCATTGATTGATATTACCTCCTATTCCCAGTTGGTCCAGTTTTCTTGAAATAAACTCCGGACAGATAGTGTCAAATGCCCGAGTCAAATCAGAGAGAACAGCCATGACATGCTCGCCAACATCCATATAACTATATATATTTTGAATAAATATACAAACCATGAAAAAACCATAAACTAATGAGGATTTCATTTGAAAAAAGAATGTTGTTAAGTTAATCTAAGCTTCGCAATCTGTTTTGGTAAAAATTATGATTCAAATACGATTAGGCAATATTTATATTATTTTTTGTAACTTGAAGTTTTAAAAATTAATTGGTAAGCTTAAAGATTTAATAAAAGTTAAATTAATATTATTTGTAGTTTCCACAAACGAACTTCAGCTCGACTCATATTAATTTAGGTACTTACTTATTTATTTGTTATAATAATAGTATATAAACATTTATATTTCTTGTTTAAAATAAAATAAAAGACAGTAATTTATTATATTTTTTAATAAAAAAGATGTTCATACGAAAATCTTACACTTTTTATGATAACCAGATAGATCTTTTAAAAAGTGTAAAGGAGTTCCCAACTAATTTAACTGCAAAGGTATTCGGAATTTTAACAAAAACTGTATTGAGGACAAAAGACATACAGACTATTTCTAAGTGAATTTAAAAAAATATATTTCATACATAATTTATAAACTATAAAGGGCTATGAGGATATTACTAATTACTAAAAATGTTGTACTAGAACTTGAACAGGATTCATTTCAAATCGAATTATTAAAATTATTGTATAAAACTTTAAGCATAATTGATTGTGTGGTTCTGTTAACCCATTTTAATAAAATAAATTAAATTGAACTAACCAAAAACTCAAAAATCTAAAATCTAATTAAAAAACTAAAAGAACAAACTACGCAAAAATCAGTTATTTTCAACGCCCAGAAAACTTCATCTCATGAACTGCTATCCTCAGTTATGACGTGAGGAATGACATCAATAGCTGCTTCATTTTCCCAGTCTTCCAAAATTATAGTTGATATTGTATTAAAGTGACACCGCGTCATCAAAACCTTGATGAGCGGGAAGGGAGTAGAGGGGTACATACAGTGGCACGCACTTCCTTTAATTTTTTTATTGATATTAACTACCAAAATGAGGCACTGCACTAATTGTTCATTAGCTTACTATTTTACTGGCTTTATATTGATGTCTTCTTCTAAACGATTTCATTAGAAAGGATAAATAGTATATACTCTTATCTGGTTGTTAAACATACATATTATTGATTTAACCGGGCTTTGGCCGTTTCTATTCGTTGTCTTGACTGTTTATGTCAAACCAATTAGAGGATTATTGAAATACAGCCAGGCTATAATTGTGCCAGGCACTATTTTGACACATTTACATTGAAAACTGACAGTTGTTCATTCAAAATTGACATACCAAAGTCGAATTTAAAACTTTCGACATTTATTTTCAATTAATAAAAGAAGGCAGTATTTATTCCGGTTCATATAGTAAACAAAGGCCGTGTGTTGAAAGGTCATAGCTGATATTACATTGTGAAGGTGTCAAGATTGTGGCTGGCACTATTATAGCCTAGCTTTATTTCAATAATTCTCTATTATGATGGAGCTTTTTACAAAAAAATTACAGTTTTTGCAACTAAATCAATATTTGCGCACATTTTAATATAATTTTGGAGCCTATTTTATTTTTCGGATCTTTATTTATTAGGTAAGTACCTAATTGGTCTCTCCTTTAAAAGGTCTTGTGTTTTATCCTTCGAAAATTAAACCCCGAGCGGCACACTGCATGTACAGAGTAAAACACTAATTTTTTAAGGCTTATTTACTTAAATTTTGCTGCAAAATTTGGTTTACCATAGCTATGACGCCACTTTAATACAATATCAACTATACTTTGTCGCAATGTACATGTAACGTTGCCAATGGGTTTTTATATTTTTAAAGAATGGGTTTACAAACTTTTTGAAGTAGTTTTCTAAAGGAATTGTTTTGAATGGCGTAAGAGAGTCTCCATATTTTTTTTTATCATTGTTACTGTTTTTATTGAAATTTCGCTCTGCGGTTACTACAGCTGGGCCTGAAGATCGAAAGAAGCGTGAGCTATGTTGAGCTGGGAATATGTTGATACTTTACAAAATATAGAAATAAAATTTCGGACTTCCATTGTTTTTATTTATTTTAAAACACGACGTTTCGGTTCGTAAGTATCTCTAACCGTTATCATGTGTAAACTAAACAATCTAGTCTTTAGGCTACTACTTATACTCCTTGGTGTGCAGTCAGGTGTGACGGCCCGCCCCCTTTTTTAATCCTAAGACGCCTGTTTTCCTTAAGGAGTGTTTTCCATATGTTTGGTATGTCCGTGCTTGATTGACTGAAAACTTCTGTATTCTGCATTATAAACCAGCTTCAATAAACTTTCGTTTTCGCCAATGCGACTCCTTATGTAAAACTTTAGCTTCTGACCATTGATTTCTGTGATCACTTGACCATGCATGATCTGCTAAACCGGATTTTTCAATATCCCCTAATTGGGTACTTTTTAGATGTTCATTTACTCTAACCTGAAGAGGGCGTTTCGTTTCACCTACATATAATTTACCACACTCACACGGGATTTGGTAAATACATTCCTTATTATTTGAGGGATTGTCTGGTTTTGTTTTAGTTACAAAACTTCTTATCGTATTTCCCGAAGAAAATACTGTTTTTATATTATAGTGTTTAGCTATTCGTCTTAGGTTTTCTGAAATCCCTTGAACATATGGAATGTTAATAACACCTAACGGATTATAATTTTGAGAATTTGGTACATTTAGTTTGTTTTTAATTTTAAATATCGTTGAGTTTATTAATTTCTCGGAATAACCATTCTGTTGTAAGTCCTTTTTAATGTTGTTAATTTCTGTGGTTAATTCTTCATTATTACTACAAATATTTATGGCTCTTAAACACAAAGTTCTTATAACTCCTTGTTTTGTAGCAACAGAATGATTAGACTTAAAATTTAGGTACTGTCCCGTGTACAGGTTTCCTATATACAGTGGTTTGAATGTTTCTGTCTGATCGTTTGACAAGAACATCCAAAAAGGTAAGGCAGAATCTTTTTTAATTTCCATGGTGCACTTGATTGTTGGTCGAATACCGTTTAAATGGTGTAGAAAATTCTGTAGTTCGTCTTCATTTTCCGGCCATATAATAAATGTGTCATTCATGTATCGTAGCCATAGTTTTGGTTTGACTCTTGCTGTGTTGATCGCATGGTCCTCAAACCACTCCATGTAGATGTTCGCTACCATTGGCGAAAGAGATGAACCCATTGGGAGTCCATCATTTTTCGCGTAACACTTATCTTTCTTTTTAAAGTAAGAGTTACGGAGACAGAGCTCCAAAAGATCCATCACCCCCTCCACCGATAGCGTTGTTCTCTCGTGAAATGTATCATAAGTTTGTAATTTGTTTTTGATGATACTGAGTGACTTATTTATTGGCACGTTGGTGTAGAGACTTTCTACATCAAAACTTACAAATCTATCGCCGGGACCTAATTCGATACCTTTTAAAACCTCGACAAAATGTTGCGAGTTTTTGACAAAAGATTCGGACTTACCCTGTAGTGGTTGAATTATGTCCAACAAAAACCTCGACAAAGTGCTGGTCGGTGAGTCCCTGGAGCTAGTGATTGGTCGCAGTGGTATATCCTTCTTATGGACCTTTGGTAATCCATAAAAATGTGGTGCCTTACTGTGGTGTGGAGTCAGGCGGCATCTAACATCGTCCGGGATATTTTTAGCATACTTCTTCAAAGTCCTTAAAAAGGACTTACAACAGAATAGTTATTCTGAAAAATTAATAAACTCAACGATATTTAAAATTAAAAACAAACTAAATGTACCAAATTCTCAAAATAATAATCCGTTAGGTGTTATTAACATTCCGTATGTTCAAGGGATTTCAGAAAACATAAGACGTATAGCTAAACACTATAATATAAAAACAGTATTTTCTTCGGGAAATACGATAAGAAGTTTTGTAATTAAAACAAAACCAGTCAATCCCTCAAATAATAAGGAATGTATTTACCAAATCCCGTGTGAGTGTGGTAAATCATATGTAGGTGAAACGAAACGCCCTCTTCAGGTTAGAGTAAATAAACATCTAAAAAGTACCCAATTAGGGGATATTGAAAAATCCGGTTTAGCAGATCATGCATGGTCAAATGATCACAGGATTCAGTGGTCAGAGGCTAAAGTTTTACATAAGGAGTCGCATCGGCGAAAACGAAATTTTATTGAAACTGCGTTTATAATGCAGAATAAAGAAGTTATGAGACGAAGATGCCATCCACTCGAGATGGCGAAACGTCGAGAATGAATTTCCAACGACGACGACCGAACAGCCCGAAAGCACACCCACTATTGGACGATGGCCGCAAAAGCCTTTCACAATTTGTATGACATGTTTACTTTTTGATATATTTAGGGTTAGGAAATATGTTTATTTCATGTCAAAGTCTCAAAAGTATAACCAAAGAAGATATATCAACAAGAAGCGAAAAACTGTCACTCAAAGCATTGTTTATATGGGAAATAAAATGTGACGTCACACTTGGACCAAATGACATTGTATTACACTGAGAAAAATATTGTGTATTTCTGCTTAATGGTGTAATTTTTTTAAACAGAAAAAAATAATGTACTATAAATTAGGGAGGGCATTATACTTCTATTCCCCTTACTTACTACTTTATATTCCCTTTAAGAAAAACAAATAAGGACAAAAGTGTGAGAGAAAATGAAAACCTAGAATGCATCGAAGACAATCAAAAATACAACTTTAGAAGTCTAGAAATCGAAAGTACTCAAAGATTGTATCAAAACCAATTAGATGAAAAATTAATAAACACAAATCACTCATTTGAAGAGATATATACAAACATAATAAAAAGCTTGAAGGAAGCAAGCAACGAAGCTGTTGAGTACCAAGATAATAGAAATAACAGGAAGATATGGTGGACGGACAAAATACAGGAAATGGTCAAAGAGAAATAACGCACATACTTGAAATGGCTCAGTACTAAGGAGCAAAGAGACCTAGAAATCTACAGGGAAACCAGAAGACAGCTAAGAGCTAAGAAATTTGATACGCACAGAAAAAAATTAAATGTTCGAGTGCAAGTGCCACGACATAAACACACACGTAGGAGGTAGGCAGAGTTCTGAAGTATGGAAATTAATTTCTACAGTAAAAAACCCAACAAAGGGAGAGAGAACACTACAAGGGACTGCTGCAGGAGACGAGACCCAAATATCTGGCAGCCTCTCCGATAAGAGACATATAAATACATGGAGAGGAAGTAATCATCGAAAAAGAAATGATAAAGAATAATATAAAAAACCTAAATCCGGAAAAGCTAGCGGACCTGGGGGAATATATGCTGAAATGCTCAAATATGGATCAGAGAAACTAATCAATACATAAACGGACATCCAGTACCTAATGATTGGAAAATTGCATTCATATCCTCAATACATAAAAAAGGAAACAAGCTGGATTGCAACAATTACAGAGGAATTTCAGTAACCAGTACTCTAAGTAGATTGTACTGTAGAATTCTTAGAGATCTAATAGAGAATGATTTTCATGAACAAGAAGAAGAAGAGCAAAGTGGGTTTCGCGCAGGCAGATCTTGTAGTGATAATGTTTTTTGTCTTAAACAAGTAATTGAGAAAAGGAGCGCCAGAAATATAGAGACTCATGTTACCTTTGTGGACCTACAAGAAGCATATGATACCGTTCCAGTAGAAAAATTATGGACAGTTTTAGAGCAAACTAATATCAAATATACATACATAAATGCGATAAAAAAACTATACAAAGGGTCAAAATCTCAAATTAAAATTGGAAATCGACTTTCAAAAGAATTCCTGGTAACAAAAGGCTTAAGACAGGGATGTTGTATCTCTCCAACTCTTTTTAAAATATGTATCGCTGTAGCTCTAAAAAACTGGAAATGTAAAATGGACGGCATGGGAATACAACTTAACGACCGATTTACCATATACACACTACAGTTTGCTGACGACCAAGTAATTGTGGCTAATGATAAAGAAGACATGGAGTGAGTATATGATGAGAAAGTTAACAGAAGAATACCAAAAGTGGGGATTAACAGTGAACGTGGACAAGACACAGTACTTATGTATTGGAAACTAATCCAGTGAGTTAGTACTAGAAAATGGACAAACAATATCTCCATGCAATGAGTATGTATACTTGGGTGTCACATTTGATAAGACAGGAACAGACTGTAAAGAATTGGAAAAAAGAATAGTAAAAGCAAAAAAATTTATTGGATGTCTTAACAGTATTTTATGGAGCAGAGAGATAAAAAAGAATGTAAAATTTAACATATATGAAACAATGGTCAAGAGCACGCTGTTGCATGGAATAGAGACTTGTCGCGTAACAGAAAAGTACAAAACAAAAATGAAAAGTGTCGAAATGGATGCAATAAGAAGATCAATGAGAATATCTAGAATAGATCACATAAGAAATGAGATCATAAAAGAAAGAATGGGAATCGAGGGAAGCATAACGGATGACATCACTAAAAGGCAACTGATATGGTACGGCCATGTACAGCGGATGAACGACGAAAGATTACCAAAGCAGGTCCTAGAATGGCAACCAATAGGGCGCAGAAAAAGAAGGCGTCCTAAACTAGAATGGCAACAGTCAATCCAAAGATCAATGAGTCAAAAGTATCTGACAGAGGATGATTGTCAGGATCGAAGGAGGTGGAGAATAGGCGTCGGACAACGTAGAAAAACGTTCTAAACCGACATAGTAGTAGTATTATACTTCTATAAAGCTATACAGTGGTCGTAGAAAATCATCCATTTTTAAATAATAATAATTGTAAATTGCACATTTTTTTCTCTCAGTGTAATACTAATGAATTACTGTCATTTAGGTTTTGTCGCTTCTTGTTGATATATCTTCTTTGGTATAACTGCGTATGGCAAGGACCAAAATATTGTTGTAATGTGCTGACTTACTTTGACTTTTATATACCTATTGATTTGTAAGGTTGTCATAGAAAAAAAAATGATCATAAAAACTATAGTTATTTTTAAGAACACCATGTATTTTTAACAGTTCAAACCAATTTTTCCTTTCTAGTTGTAAAATATAAATAGAAGTTAAAAATCCTTTCTTTCTCTAGCTTTCCATTTTAATTTTATACGGAATTTTAGTGAGATAGCTACAAAATGCAATTAAAAATAAAACACCCTGTATCTTTGCTCTTCACTGGGTTCCGGATGAGCACCACTTCGTAAAATACGACTATACGGTTGAAGTGGCTTAGGCTCCCTACGATAGGGGTTAGTAAGTCAGCTACAAAATGATTAAATATAATCGCCACAAAGGAAAATTTTATAAATCAGGTGTTATTTTTGCCAACTTTCTGGATTTCAAAGCAAATGTTAGAGAGGATTAATATTTGGAGAATGGGTATCACATTCGCTGATTTTGGGCTTAGACCCCCTATACTGCCGTCCTTAGTAAGACCCACCTATCTACGTTTTCACTTATTTCGAGTAAAGCGAGTTTAAAGTTTAAATGCTTGCCAAGAGTTACATAGTAATATATTCTTTTTGTTGGTAAATGTTTATGGTGGTCTAGTAGCAATATCTAAGTAATAAAACAAAAAAAAAAGTTACAACTAATTACCTATATAACGCCATTTTCGGTCCTAACTCATTTTGGACTTTTTTGCAGATAGGTGAGTCTTACGTAGGACGGCAGTATAATACATTCTTGTTATTATTAATGAATAGACTCTATGTATTTAAAGTTTCCGAGAAAGTAGTAGGTAGTTCAAGAGATAAAAATCTTCTTATTGTGTTTAACATACAAAAAGTGACCCAGACAGTAAAAGTAGTAGTTTGAATGTTTTGTAAAGGTATAAAAAAAGTTGAATCCAAAAGCAAGAAAAAACCTTATAGGGCCTCTACTACGGACGGGGTTTAAATTCCAATCAATCAGCCCCTCGTTAAGGCCACTAATGCTCAATCCGCTACTTTTAAAAACATCTCACGCTTTTTTAACCGCTCCGTCATTAATCATTGGATGCTTATTTTAACTCTCTGCAGGACGAGAGAAACTTTTTTAGAGATGTCTTTTAGAGGAGACTCAATAAAAACCTCCTAATAATTTATTTCTCGATATTTTTATTATTATTTTTGTACCTTTCTCTTTCAGAAAAATATTGTTTTCCTTAATAAAATACTCTGCCAATATATGGGCCCCTAAGCTCACACTAGGTACTATAGTTATAGTATACGTGTGAGCTAATATAACTAAAAACTAAAATATATTTTATTCAACTCCGGACTAAATTACCTTTTGTTTGATACCACACAAGCCATGTTTTGACTTAAACTCAAATTTTTGAAATCTACCCTTAAAAAAAACAAAAACTAAAATGTATTTTGTTAAACTCCGGACTCAATTGCCTTTCGTTTGATATCACACACGCCATATTTTCACTTAAACTCTAATTTTTGAAATCTACCCCTACCCTTTTATTTGGTTTGTGCTCGGTGGATTTTGTTCATTTTGAAATGGGACCATCTCGGCCCAAAACCCAGCCTAGGTACCAAATTTCATTAAAATCGACCCAGCGGTTTTTGAGTTATGCGCGTTGGTCGTTACAGACAGACAGACAGACCGACAGACAGACAGACAGACAGACGGCGCAACAAAAAAGTTTCAAAATCATCTGAAACGCAAAGATATATAAAAAATTTTGAAATCGGAGCAACTTTTTTTTTCTCGAAAAAATTAGGATCACCATAGCTCCCACTACTATAGTATAGTATATGTGTGAGCTAAAATGTGTTAAAGGTGGGACGGCATATGAGGTCCGATATCGGATTAAATAAGATGTTTTTGGTTTGGTTTGGATTCACACGTCATACTTTCACGGTCAAAGCATTTATTATTATGGGTAACATAGCTATGGTCAACTAAGCGTCACTGTGTATTATATAAAAGGTGTTTTAATTCAATTCTTTAATCCAAAAATCACGAGTGCATAAAAAACATCCTGGTGAGAATTGATTGTTTTTTAAAGATTATGATCAAACTTTATCGCCATCTTAAAATTTAAGATGGCGGACAGAATCATACTTGATTTTTAAAAATGGTGGGTTTATTCTTATTTTCTGGGAATATATTAGATTTTTTAATTTATAGAAAAGCAGTACTTTTCCCGAGCACAACAAGGTACAAATTAGCAAAATCGGTGTACTGGTTCTCAAAAAACCTATTTCTGTTTTCGTTATTGTGTTACAGATTATACGATTGCATTGCCAACCCTGTCTGAATTCATTTCCTTATAAATCATTATTACCAAACCGATTTTAGTGAAATAAGAAAAATGATGGTGAGAATTGATTGTTCTTTTAAGGTTATAATCAAAATTTGCCGCCATCCTAAAAGTAAAGATGTTGGACAGAACCATACTTGATCCTTCAAAGAGACACTTTTATTCTTATTTTTCGAAAATGTTTTAGATTTTTTTATTAATTTATTGGAAAGTACTACTTTTCTCCCGCCTAATAAAGTACAATTTAATAAAATCGGCGAAGTGGTTCTCACAAAATCTGATTTTGTACAATTGTTTTACAAGTTATGCGATTGCATTGGCAATTTCTGTCCGACATCTTAAATTCTAAGATTGCGGCAAATTTCGATTATAATCTTTAAAGAGCAATCAATTCTTTCCACGATTTTTTGTGTTTCACTAAAATTGGTAGAATTTATTGGATTGGCAATACAATCGTATAATCTCTAAAACAATGGTTGAAACAAAAATAGATATTTTGAGAACCACCACACTGATTTTAATAATTTTTACCTCGTTGTGTGGGGAAAAAGTAGTGCTTTTTCATAGATTAAAAAAAATCTAAAATATTTTCGGAAAATAAGAATAAACACGCCATTTTAAAGAATCAAGAATAATTCTATCCGCCATCTTAAAATTTAAGATGGTGATAACTTTAATCATGATCTTAAAAAAGCAATCAATTCTCACCAGGATGTTGTTTATTTCCACTAACATCGGTTCAGTAGTAATGAATTTATAAGTAAATAAATGCAGACATGATTGGCAAACAGTCGTATAATATGCAAAACAATGGTTGAACAAAAATATTTTTTTATAGAACCACTGAACCAATTTTGCTGAATCGTACCTTGTCGTGCCTGGCAAGAACGCAGCTTTCTTACTAATTTAAAAAAAATAATTAGAACATATTCGCAACACAAGAATAAACGAGCATCTTTGAAAGGTACATTTTAATTTCCTCCGCCATCTTGGATTTTGAGATGGCAGACAAAAAATGATAAATTATTCAAAACTCTGATTAATTCTTTGGTAAGTGCAGTTTGTCCCATTAATATCGATTGTATAGTTCAAAAGTTATAATAAAAAAAATGTCCAGGTTTTTTTGGCCCACCCTGTAAAGGAAACGAGTTCAGAAACTGCTTAACCGATTTTATAGAACCCCCCAGTCAGCGTCAGTAAATAAAACATATCCAGCTAGGTATAGAGCTATATAATTTATCAAAAATTCGCTGAACATAGGTAATTACCTAGTCCAGATTATCTAGATTTTTTTTTAAATCTAGGTACTGTAGTCATAGATTTTACTGGAATATCGGCCATTTTTTGTGTTCCGAGCAAAACCGATTAGTAATCAGTTTCTATGTGACTAAGCTTGGGGGTGCTTCGCACCTCTCTGTTTATGTCTTGGAGGTGCCCTAGTTAAGGACACTCATCGTAAAGGCAAGCTTTATAGGAAGCGAAGCTAACGTCAAGCTTTCTATTTTTTGGTTATTATTTTTGACATGTTTTCCTCGGTTTCGCATTGGCGGTTTTGTTTTATTTTGAAGATGTTGTTTTACACAGTATGAAGGTACCTAAACTATATATATTTATGTAATTAAAAAGTTATGCTGCAAACTATCTTGAAACTGTATCATTATTAAATAGATCTTTAGACTGTGCTAAAACCACATTTTTAAAATAACAACGAGCCGCCAATGCGAAACCGAGGAAAACATGTCAAAAATTATAACCAAAAAATATAAAATCAGAGTTAGGCTTCGCTGCCTGTAAAGCTTGCTTGACGATGAGTGACCTTAGCCCTAGCCCCTTACTACCCCCATAGTGGGCGCCCCTGTAGGTATTCTATTTTTGCAAACGGCCGGTCCGCAATCGGCCAGCCCTGGGCTGAGTTGAGTATGTATACTTCGATTTAAATTCGTCTCTCTGTGACATCCACACTTACATAATTATGTTTTCGTTTTATTTGTGACCCCGCGTAGAAATCGAGCAAAAGCTGTTCCGGCAAAGTGTTTTTTTGTTTTTAATCAAAGTTTATTGAATTTAAAGGTAATTAGATCTGAGGGCACGGCAGTGCCTCGCCAAGTTCGCGCGCCTTAACCATCTTTTCTTAAAACATTTCAGCCGATATTTGACCTACCTAAAACTCTACTTCGGAATGTGCTACGAATCTCAAACTTTGCACAGTCGTAGATCTTCATGGAGTGAAAAACCCCTCCAAGTTTCGTGGAATTCCATAAAGTAGTCAAGTAGTTACGAAATTTCAAAAAACGTCGAAATTGCCACTCACTGACTCACTCACTCATGTATAGATCATCAATATTCTACTGCACTTCCAGACACGCTACAGAGCTGAAATTTGGCAGACTGATAGAAATTATGACCAAACCTCATAAAACCCCAAAATTTTAATTTACTCCCCTCCCCTATACATTTAAAATTATGTGAAAGTAGTATCGCCCTCTTCCAGAAATGCTAGAGAGTTGAGCTTTGGCAGACTGATAGGACCTATGATAAAACTATAGGAGAAAATCAAAAAACCCCAAAATTTTAATTTACTCCCCTCCCCTATACATTTAAAGTTATGTAAAATTAGCATTGCCCACTTCCAGAAATGATAGAGAGTTGAGCTTTGGCAGACTGATAGGAACTATGATAAAACTATAGTAGGTCAAAATCTAGTCCAAAGGAGTCAGTTACAAAAATACATACCTACCTACAAACATACAGGTGAAGCTAGTAAAAGCGTGTCAAAAATAAGAAATTACAAAATACGAAAACTTTTATTTAAAACTTGTTATTTCCCCACAATTTTTATTCTGGTAACGGAGGTTTCAGAAATTGATTAAAAATCTGATTTGAAAAAAAAAATAAAGCGACCTAAACACCCAGAACTACTGCGTTTTTCAGATGACTGTACGTAAGTTAAAAAATTTCAAGGTAAAAGGCAGAAAAGCCATTTCGATATAGTAAGCCGATTTTAATGTGCAGCTACAGGTTTTTCAAAAGTCCGAAGAACCGAACCGAACCGGATAAACATACATACAAACAACCAAATGTCACAAAATATTTCTAAGTTATCTTTAAAAAAAAATCCGTCGATTATAATACCTTTCCTAGCTTTTGCTGCAAGAACTAGGAAAGTAAAAATTGGGACTGATAAAAACTGACGTCTGAGTCAAAAAAGATAATGGGAGTTACTTACAAAAACGGACAACTTTTATCTAATTTGACCTACAAACTGTGAATATAGGGTACAATAATTAATAATAGGCTCATTATTTTTCAACTAAATTTAACTAAAGTTAAGTTGAATAGATAAGGAATTTTTAAATCTAGTCAGATAAAATTTAATCTGACGAGTTTTTTTAGCGTCAAATTGCCCCATTTGAATGAAATTTGGTACCTAGGCTGGGTCTTGGGTCGAGATGGTCCCATTTAAAAATGAACAAAATCCACCTAACGCAAGCCAAATAAAAGGGTGGGGGTAGATTTTAAAAGTTAGAGTTTAAATGAATATATGGCTTGTGTGGTATTAAACGAAAGGTAAATATACATTTTAGTTTAAAAAAAAGGGTGGGGGTAAATTTGAAAAATTAGAGTTTAGGTCAAAACATGGCGTGTGTGGTATCAAACGAAAGGTATTTGAGTCTGGAGTTGAATAAAATATATTACAGTTTTTAGTTAAACTGTCATAAATAAGTTTAAATTCGGATCATTTTACTATAGCAAAAACCAATATTGCTGCGCTTGCACTAATTTTGTCTATAAAAGCCGATGCTGGATAATAGACCGGCATCACTCTAGCAAGTGATCAACCCAGTATACCACTGAAATACGTGGTCCCTACTAAACACACCCAGTACACCACTGAAATACGTGGTCCCTACGAACCCAGTACACCACTGAAATAATGTGGTCCCTACTTAACATACCTAAGTAAAACCTCACTATGGTGGTTCCGCTTTATGGCCCATAAGGCCAACTCTCTACGGCCTATAAGATCTATTTCTTATGGCCCCTAGGTCAACTCTTTCCAGCCAGCATCCCTCTTTTTACATTATTTAATTATTTATAGCAATAACCTCTATTCCTGTTAATCTGTTTTCTTATATAAAATACATGCATAAATGTGGATTGATTATACTTAATTTTCATATTCTCCTAAATCCCTCAGTCACAAGGGCACTAAATAACAAACCTTGTGACATATATGGTAGAGATACAACTTGTCACAAATATAGTCGTGACAGTATTAGCTTACACGTCCACTATAATTAAAGTACCTAGTGTGAGCGTAGGTGCCCATATATTAGCAGAGTATTTTTTTTAGTCCATGCCGTATATTCTTCTTCTAAGCCTATTATGACATCAACAACGTGCTTGTATATTTTATTTGTTATTTTCTTCCCCGTAACATCCAGTATATTTTTCTTATTTGCATACATACAACCTGTAACATATTTGCACACATTTGTGACATCCCTAACGTCTTTGTATATTTTATTTGTTATTTGTTTCCTCGTGACATCCAGTGTATATTTCTTATTTTTATAGAGGTACTTGTTACATCCGTTATTTTTATGAAACGTTGGCAACATTGCTGGATGTCATAAGTTAACACAAATATTTAGGGATGTTACAACGTCAAAATTTTTTGTATATACAATGGACGCCACAAAGATATGAAAAATTTTATTTCTAAATTTGTGAGTTTATACAAATATTTTTTTGGAATTAAAAATAAAATATTTTTTATTACATTTCATATTTTTTATTTTTGGATAACACCAGGTTTTAAAGTGGATGTCACAAAAACCGACTTTTTGCTGGATGTCACAAGATACAACGAAAGATGGTAAAAATGCGCTACCTGATTCTTATTAACAGGAATTTTCAATTTCTGGGACTAGTGTTTTATTTTAGGTGGTAATTTTGTTCTAGCAGAAAAAAAAGGAATTAAATTATTCTTTCAGCGTAACTGATTTATTAAGTTGTTAATAGAACCGTTCATAAGCTGAAATATTTTACTACCAATAAAACATCATACTTTTTATGCCAATCAAAAATATGACATTCAGTAATGTCAAGGAATATTGAAAATTATATTTTTCAATAACTTCTCTGTTGCAGGAAATAATGAAAAATGTTGATCATAAATTCAGTTTAGATATCAATAAGCACAACCAGGTGATATAATAAAATGAAAAGCTACTACTACTATGTCGGGTTAGAACGTTTTTCTACGTTGTCCGACGCCTATTCTCCACCTCCTTCGATCCTGACAGTCATCCTCTGTCAGATTCTTTTGACTCATTGATCTTTGGATTTACTGTTGCCATTCTAGTTTAGGACGCCTTTTTTTTCTGCGCTCTATTGGTTGCCATTCTAGGACCTGCTTTGGTAATCTTTCGTCGTTCATCCATTGTACATGGCCGTACCATATCAGTTGCCTTTTAGTGATGTCATCCGTTATGCTTCCCTCGATTCCCATTCTTTCTTTTATGATCTCATTTCTTATGTGATATATTCTAGATATTCTCATTGATCTTCTTATTGCATCCATTTCGACACTTTCCATTTTTGTTTTGTATTTTTCTGTTACGCGACAAGTCTCTATTCCATACAACAGCGTGCTTTTGACCATTGTTTCATATATGTTAAATTTTACATTCTTTTTTATCTCTCTGCTCCATAAAATACTGTTAAGACATCCAATAACTTTTTTTGCTTTTACTATTCTTGTTTCCAATTCTTTACACTCTGTTCCTGTCTTATCAAATGTGACACCCAAGTATACATACTCATTGCATGGAGATATTGTTTGTCCATTTTTTAGTACTAACTCATTGGATTCGTTTCCAATACATAAGTACTGTGTCTTGTCCGCGTTCACTGTTAGTCCCCACTTTTGGTATTCTTCTGTTAACTTTCTCATCATATACTCCATGTCTTCTTTATCATTCGCCACAATTACTTGGTCGTCAGCAAACTGTAGTGTGTATATAAATAAAAATCGGTCGTTAGGTTGTATTTCCATGCCCTGCACTTTATGTTTCCAGTTTTTTAGAGCTACTGCGATATATATTTTAAAAAGAGTTGGAGAGATACAACATCCCTGTCTTAAGCCTTTTGTTACCAGGAATTCTTTTGAAAGTCGATTTCCAATTTTAATTTTGGATTTTGACCCTTTGTATAGTTCTTTTATCGCTTTTATGTATGTATGATTGATATTAGTTTGCTCTAAAACTGTCCATAATTTTTCTACTGGAACGGTATCATATGCTTTTTGTAGGTCCACAAAGGTAACATGAGTCTCTATATTTCTGGCGCTCCTTTTTTTTTTGAAGGAAAAGCACCTGTAATAATCAAAATTTTCATGCCTAATTTAGGTAAATACAAGTAAGAAAGAGAGGGCTTTTTTCCTATAGAATTCAGGTCTATTCGAGATTATAAGAAACATCCTAAAAATGTTCACTATCAGAAATATCTTCAGCAAGAGTCCCTGGTAATGAGGAAAGTGGTAAATACTGATTTGTCTCGGGGTTAAGGTAACATGAATCAGGTGAGAAATAATTTTCTGCTTGTCTTTCTTCAAAATTATTGTCGTTAGTTTGAGGTTATATTTCAAGGTTAGTAAGTACTTCAGATTGTTGTTTATATGGCAGTTTCCCTAAAAAAGTTTGGAATGCGTTGGATATGTTGGAACGGAGATTCATGTGAGGAGAAAGGCTGAGTTGCAGGTTTTAAAACGGCAGTAGAAACGTTCTACGAGAAGGTGTAGGATGTAAGTTAGTTTTCTAAATACATGCATTTGAGGGAAAATTATGCTTAACCGGTTTAGATGGAATGTGAATGTTTCTCGGGGAAAAGAATTTTGGTTAGAATTGTTGGGGAATGAAATATTAGGTTGTTTTTGGTTTGATATTAATTGATTAAAGTTTTGTTTATGTGAATAGTGCATATTAGGCTGATTTCTGAATATTTGATTAATAATCACATTATAATTGGATAATTTTGCTTGTAGGTCAGTAATGTTGTGGTAACGATAGGATTTTTTTCTCCCATGTTTCCCTGTTTTCCCCTGATTAGAGTACACAATCTCCCCTGATCTTATCACATTCTCTTTCCCCAAAAATTGCCCTTGTGAAGTTTGTTTTTGCTCTTGTTCATCCTTACTTGTTTTGCAGACCTAAATTGGTCCTTAGGAACCCAGCTTTTGTTAGTGATGCTAAATGTATTTTAGTTATAGATTGCTACCTATTGAGTGTAGAACCCTAGAATATTTATTCACATTTTGTCATTTGTTGTCTTTTGATTTAATTCTTTTTCACTTGATTTATTTTCACTTCATAACCAAACAAATATAAATACATTATACAACCTCAGTTTTTAAGATTCCGAGCGCAAGGTAGTGCATCTCCGTATTTGTTTTTCGAATTAGTAAGTGGTGTGCATAAGTTAAAAGCCGATTTTGAGTGTCTTCTTATGGGGACGCTAGGCTTCCAGGATGCAGTGACCCTACTTTTTTGGAGTTTGCAACCCCATCTAGTGAATGGACGTCATTGGTATCGACACTAATGACGTTTGTTAATTTCGTGTCAAAATTCCACTTGGTGGGAATTCGCTACTTTACTCAGAGATTTTGGGCGAAGCGGTTCTCACATTTTGAAAAGCTAAAGAAAATAACCTGGGCAATCCGAAATTATTTTTTGGGACTAAATTTGCAATAGTAAGGAAGTAAGTTTTATTGTAAGAATTTAGATTGATCTACGATTTTATTCTGGAATTGGTGTTTTACACTAACTTCGTTTTCTTCGCCGCTCAAAGCCTGAAAAACTGACCGCGGTTTTTTTTATTCCATTTTTATTATATTTAAAAATATAACAAACAGTGTATAAAAACAACCACATTCACCAACCTGATGTTTCTCATTAAAAGTGACGATAAAAATAAAGAAAGGTTTTGTTCGGTTACTTAACATACACGACGTTTTTAAGTGTAAACTAGCTACACTTAAAACTGAGTAGATACACTTAGTAATCGAAACGTCGTTTTCTAAATAAATAAAGACGAGGCAAGTCCGAAATTTTGTCTGCAAGTTTCAAACAAAAAGTCTCTTATCTGGCTTAAATGTAGTAATTCATGGCTTTTTGGAATTTCGGAATAAAACGATATGAATTTAGGACTCCTAATTTCCCATACTTCATTCCGGCTGCCTTAAAACCATTAGTTTTTGTGCCATTTCCCGAACCGACAAGGTTTCAGCATGCTATAGCCGAAAATTGCTGCTTTTTTCCGACCCCCAATTTAATTTGAGTTTTTCTACTTCCAAAAAAAAGCAATGGATACGCTCACTGAATAGAATACAGAATGAGCTTAATTTTTGTTATTTTATGGAAGTCGAGTGTAGCGTAAAATTCATCCATTTTTTATAAGAAATTATAAAAAAAAGTCAAATATAAGGAAGAGGAAATCATGAAAATTTGTGATGGAACCAATTATCTTTTTTTAACACTTGGCATCATTATTATCAGCAAACCAAAATGACATTTTCATAAATATGTGGAAGAGTCTCCAAAATGTCAACTCTTTAGTTGAAAATAAATGTACTGAAATACAGTTTTTACATTTTAATTTCTGTGTAAAAAGCGCTGCTTTGGGCCGCCAAATTTCATTCATCATATAGAAAATGTAATTAGAAAGTTATCACAATGTCGTTGAACCCATTCTTCCTTCTTTTTCAAGATTTCCTGTTTTCTATTCCTTTAACCTATAAGCATTATAAACAAAATACTATTCTCCTAGGCGGAGGGTAGTGTCGTGGTATGGTCGTCGGTTTCACATACAGAAAGTACAATGTTCGCATCTTCAATAACGTTGCAAAAATAAAATAAAAAAATTTAACATTTATCACACACGCTCCAGCCGAAATTAAGTACTCATGTAAGGTGGTATTATTTATAATAAAGTAACAGGTAGTCTGTAATGGCTTAAAGTTTGAAAATATAATGTAAATTACAGTAATTTACATGCACTAAGAAATATATTATATTATAAATATATGAACTTCACAAAAAATATTTAGAACTTTCATTTAAATTCACAGAAATCTTGTTTGTGCACTTTCCCGCACAAAAAACTCTTACAGGAATGAAATAAAGTGAAGTTCGGATAAGCTTTACTACTGAAAAGAGACAAAAAAGAGATGGAAAATGCAAAAATATTATACGGGGACACCTGCTATGTTTACTAATTTTACATATGTTTTATATAGGGAAAATTTTTACTTTAAAGTATTTAGTCGTGTGCACCCGGTAAGTGAAGCGAAGACGGCATTTTTATTGCATTTTGTATAGTTTGCGATCACGTACTTTGAATTTTAATGAGCCTCGCTTAAAAACTACCTTTCAGAGGCGTAGATGTAAATAACAGCATTAAATTAAAATATGCAAGAGCAATAATTGTAATTTTTCCAGTAATGCTTACAATAATTACCAATAAATTTAAAACCACATTATTAATAAGAATTCCAAAATGCAATTAGGAATTCCCATTGTTAGGGATTTAACTACCTGTGTCACTAATTAATGAAATTAGGACAAAAAGTTGGCTATATATAATACCAGATCAAGTCTTATAGTTTTTTCTGGTTTTTGCCTTGTGTGAGTAAGATAGTGCTTATACTTTGTGTGCAAGTAAATCAAGATAAAATGTCGAAACATCTGGAAAATAAGTCTAAAGAAATTATTGCAAATGTGATGAAAGTGTGTGACGAAGAAGCCAAATAAAAATATCTAAAGGAATCCATTAATTTTTAAACATTTCAAGCAGCGATATATACTGGCTATAGTTCAGCAACTGTAGAGAGGATCAGAAAACAGGTCAAAGAAAACCCTTCAGTTTTCTGACAACCGATCAAGAAAACGTCAAAAGTTATCAGTTTCCGATAGTTTTGATGATGCAGATTTTCAAGTTATACGACAATTTATTTCAAGATTTTATATAAAGTATATAGTTGATCCAACTTTTAGGAAGCTTTTAATTAAGCTAAAAGAAGAAATGCATTTTCAATTTAGCAGGGAAACCCTTCGTCTTTAGTTAAGAAGTCGGGGATTCTATTTCAAAAAATGCCAAAATAAGAGGAAGATTTTAATGGAAAGACCAAACATTTTGCGTTTAAGATACAAATATATGAGAAAAATTAGGCAATATCGTAAATAAAAAATGCTGGCAGAGTAACGAAATAACTGGTGTTATAGCCAATATATCATCTACAGGTCGATTGATAGTTGTTCATGCTGGATCAGAAAACGGATTTGTAGAAAATGCCGAACTTGTTTTTAAAGCCGGTACAGCCACAGGATAATTTAGAAAATTTCAGTAAGTGGTTAACAGAGAAACTGTTACCTAACATTCCTCCAAACTCAGTTACTGTAATGGACAGTGCGCCCTACCATTGAGTTTTGGATGAAAAAGTTCCAACTATGTCGTCAACAAAGGCAGCTATGTGTGAATGGTTGACAAAACAAGATATACAACACGACCCCAGCGATAAAAAAGTAGAGCTTTGGGAATTGGTCAGCTTACACAAACCTCCACCAGATGAAAAAAATACAAAATAGATAAATTAATTGACATGACGTGACGTGACCCAAAGAACACCACCATATATGTGTGAGCTGAATCCATTTGAACTGGCATGGGCATTTTTGAAAAATTTCATAAGAAGTAGAAACACAACCGGCGAATTTACGATCAAGCGTTTACGGGACTTATTGGAAGACGGTATAAAATCTATGAACTCCAACTTATGGAATAATTTTGTACGGCATGTGATTGATATTGAAAATAAATATTGGGAAACTGACAAATATATGAAAGAAGTAACAGAAAAAGAATAATCAGGCTTGGGGAAGAACAATGAAATTTGGCACGCATATCGGCCTCCAGGTAGTGATAGACTCAAAGCTGTTACTTTACACGGCCAGCATACTGCGGCCCCTCTTTTGCGGTAGGAACCGCTTTGTGGAAAACTGAATCTTAAGCACTAAATTTGGCTTAAATTCATTGAAAATCAAAGTAGAACATGTGGAACCCTTCTTTTTGAATATTAATTTACAGAAACCATCAAAACACTAGAAAATCGGGTAGGTATAAATACAAGTATACAAATTAAGAATGAATACGCAAAGGCTTTCTTGCGCAAACTTTACGCAAAATTGTTTTTTATTAATTTTCCTAAACAAATGGATAAAGTTAACATACAAAAAATGCCGCAACGAGTTTGGAAGAGATGGGGGAGATCAATGATTTGATATTTTGGTCATAGAGCGAATCGAAATAAAATTTTGAATAGGGATTTTATTACTATTTGTTATTGCAAAAACAAAAAAAACTGTTGTTTTAAAAAATGCTATTAGGGTTAATCTCAATTTGATCTTAACTTTTGTGCTGAAATAGTATTTTAATTTTTAAAATGTCTCCTAATGTGTACAAAAAATTTACCCTGACGATACTAAAGGCTTTTATTTAAACAAATGGATACATGAAGGGTTTGATACCTTCCTACATATATCATGTTATAATTTATACTAATAGAAATGTTATAACGTAGCCACCAAAATAAAAAAAAAAACCAACTATAACAGTTTTTTAAAAATATCTCAAAAACGAAAGCTTCTACGAAGTTTTTGTTATAACAGAAATTTTTTATTAAAACGTGTTTTACTATATTTCAAACTATTTAAACGTTAGCATTTTTTAACTTTTTAATTGTCAAAAAACGTATCAGCTCGTAACACTATTTCTCGTAAAACTCGCATGAAAATTGCTCCAACAGCGGTTCCAAAGCAATCGTGGGCCGGACAGACATTTACACATACAAAGGGACATATGTTATGACGAGATTACTAAGATGAGTCCAAATATAATCAAATAACACATATTCGGCGTTATCACAACAAAAAATTTTCATCTCTAATTATTGCTGCGCGGGATCGGAAGATAAAAATTAATTTATTTTGAAATTAGTTATAAAGTCAGTGACAAAACACAGTCTTTATATAATGTAGTAAAAACGGGTAGATTAGAGATGCATCTACTCCGTCATTACGTCAGATTTCCTCGATTCGGTATGTCGCACTGATTTGCTTAAATAATACTTTAACATAATTCATATTAACATATCGTGGCCAATTAAAATGCGTTGGGTGCCATTTGTGGCAAGCTAAAAGACGTTGCCGCCATTTGATGACACTGTAAATAGAACAATAACCCTGTAACTTTTATACACTGGAGAAGGGGGGGTTTCAGAAATAAGAAAATTTGAAGCGCCACAGCGTTTTAATACCAATGTTTTACAAAGAAGATCTTAATTAAAATACAGTTCAACTCAAACGTTGTAGCCAAACAATGAAGCTCTACCTACTTCCGAGGCTTCCAGAGTATTTGTGTAATTAAAAAAAAACAAACAAATAAACAAAATAAAATTCTAAAAGATTCCTAAATGAATCAAAATGATACAAATAGAAAGTTCTTTATAGGTAGATGCACATTTCCAACAGGTCGCAGTGTACCTACATTTGAGTCAGTAGTGTAAGACTCACTGATATAAATGATTGTAAAAAAAATACACTGCCAAAATTATTCCGTCATAGGGGAGATCTGGACCAAATATCTGCTGTCATCATTCTACGTTGGGTAGAATGAGACAGACAGCAACCCAGTCCGAGATCTACCGCATGAGGTAAAACAATGTAAGGAAACCGCTAAAATAACACAAAGATTTAGTTCATCTTGTTTATTTTAAAGGTAAAACTGGAAAAATACTGGAGACATGAAATATGCAAAAAAAATTAAACAAGTTCGGGCCAAAGTAGCAAGGCACTTTAAATTTGACAGGAAAATTATCTTAACTAAGTGAAATGAAGGAAACAAATCAATGTAGTAAATACGCCGCAAAATTGTGGTCATGACATCATACCGTTACCTTGCGTTTACAAGCAATGTTGAAATTACACTGTGAAAAATTATATATAAAAAGATTACGTCTAAATTATATTGATAATTTATATGAAAAGATTATGTCTAAATTATATTGAAGATTTATATCTAAGGCTTGCTCCTGCCTTGGTCCATTGATTATTTTCGAAATATACGTTAAGTTGAGTCGTTACCAAGCATTTCTTACTGTTGCACCAGGTCCCCTGTTCTGTCCATGCCTACCCTGAAGCTCTCTTAGCACATGGTGCTAGGGCTGCACATGTTCTTAAAGGTTGGTGGTTCCTTGCCCGAGCGTAAAACCCTTTCCCAGGGTTACAATGCTACACCCGGCTTCACACCAGCGTCCAGCACAACTGTCCCGTCGATGGAATGGACGGGCACTGCTCTTTCCGTAGGAATGGCGTAGGTCGCCTTTTAGTCCCTCTATGCAGAGGATATGAGCCGTCAACTAGATTACACCTAAAACGACGGACTCACTTTGTACAGTTTCTGGGATATCTCCTGCAATCCCTGCAGTGCCAATAACCAAAAGCAATGGCGATCCCAGAAACTGTTGTCGACCCACCGCCGATTCTTTAGGAAAAGGAACGATGACACGTCCAAAAGAAAAAATGAAGGTGCCGGATATGCCATTCCTAAATTTGGTGGGGACCGTACCAACCAAAATTTTCCGGTTAAATTCAAATAAGAATGCAACCGCATTTAAAAAAAACTCGCAAACCAAAAATCCCGCCGATTCTAAGTTGGTCAACCAGCCAATGACAAAAATACACTAGTACTTCCGGACACTGCGCATGAGGTGTTGTCGGATCTATTTCCACGGTTGGAATTTTTATAACAAGGACATTGAGACACCCTCCATACATTTGACCGAACATTTGCCTACCGAACCCCTGCCAACATAGCAAGTATGAGGAAAATAACTCAATGCTGAGCTTCTTATAGTCTAGCTATAAGAAGCTCAGCATTGAAACCATCAACTGTAAAATCAATTACTGGAGATCAGAACATGTATCAAACCCAGGAGTATTCGTACACTCAACCAATTCCCATATGAGTAAAGCCATACTAAGTGTAGAATTTTAGTTGTATTTTAGCTATAGTTTTAGTCAAAAGTTTCCTTTGCTCTCTATATATGTCGGCTCTAAAATTCATATAGTTTGACGCCACCTTTGTAAAACATTTTTACATTAATAAAGTTGTTTCTGAACTTGAACCTAAAAATACACATTGAACCACTGCTTAAACTCGGCACAAGAGTGCTCAGATGTTAAGTTTGTTCACCACTAGCCAGCCCCATATAACCCTTCAATCCGACTAACTGAGCTAGATATTAACCTTATTTAAACTTGACCACATATTAATCTGTATAACATCAAAATACGATTTTGTTTATTCTTTCAGTCCTGGTTTCTATTTCTCGTCCCCAATTTACCAAAGTGCATAACTTGTATTTATTTTATCCTCTCCCCATCAAAGCAATAAAGATATCAAAGTGGGCGGAGCCTCGGTTGTTACTGGTCAAACCGTGGACCCAAATATGTTTTCGTGCTATCAAAACTAGCTAATCCGTGAAGGATATGAGGTTCGGTTCACACAAGCGATTGAAATGTTCATCTAAATGTTTTGTTCCTGTTACTGAAACCATTTGTGATGCGGCAACGCCGCCATTCCCCAGCAGAACAGCTGTTTATCTTCATGAACGTCAAAGAAAATTACGAAATTTTACAGATAAACAAAACAATCAAAAGTTTTTATGTGATTTTTCCCGAAACCTGTGATCTCAAATTCCAATTACGATGCCTAAATAATGCGACGTGCGCAGAGGTTACAATAACACGATGGAATGTCTCCTCTACAAGGTAAATTTCTGGACAATATATAACCTCAAAACCTAGCTCTATAAAATACCCTTAATTTGTATACAGAAAGACGAGTCGAAGAGCCTTGATTATTTACCTAAATAAAACAAATATGTAACGTTTGCCTTAAACGTAAAAATGACACGTTACAATATTCGTACAGTCGCCCACTTTTTTCATGTCATCCTGTTTTTCCAACATTTGTAGAATACAATTAAAGAGTACGTTGTTCGGCAAAGCCACATGATTTCAAATAAGGATCATAATTTAATAAACGAATTCCTGCTTCACCAGTTTAGAGTTTAAGCAATTTTTAGATGACATTAAAAAAGTGGGCCACCGTACATTTTTAAAATCTTAAATGATTCTTTAAATCATTAAGCCAACCTTTCCAAACGGATTTCTTCCAATTTACCTGCAAATTGTCAAAAAACAAAAAGCTTTTAATTCAGATGTTTGCCAAGATAAGTATGCTCTTGAGCCGCGAATATGATTCGTAACTTTAAGCTTCAAAAATTTCTGGCTCAATTCTCTACCAGTATACAAACTTTTAGTTTAAAAATATTGTGATATATCAAAATAGCGTGTTACCCTAACTACTATCAAAAATGCGTCGCACAGATATACAAAGTGTTGTAAAAATTGTATAGATAGCACGATACCCATTTGTTTTGGGGTCAATTGGTGCAACTTGGATCAACAAAAAACCTGAAAATAGTAAACCGAATGACATTGAAATCCTGGAAAAGGAACTGCTTTGGGAACACACACATATAGCTTCATTAAGAAAGATAAACAAAAAATAATGTAGGCTTCTTAATCGCTATATCTTTATTCGATTAGCTGTGGAGACTTTTGGTGATTTGGAAATGCCAGCATATTTTTAGAAATAAGATACAAAATTCCAGAAAGAGCTGCTTGACGCTTTATCTTACAAAGAATTGAAATAGCTGTGTAAAAGGGTGAGCGGCTTCTAGGTATAAGGTTGGAGAATTGAATTAACTAGGTAGGTACAAGTAGAGGCCCTTGAACCATTTGACAATTGTTTAGAGGCCCTCGATACATTTGACAATTGTAGTGTAAAACAATTGTCAAATGTATCGAGGGCCTCTAGGTACAAGCAGAGTGTAGGTATTTTACCTACACTGTGGTACAAGTAACGAAAAGACAAACAAAAAACTCATTCTGAAATCTGCACTTTGCCCACGCCGTGTGCAGTGTCATCTGGACACGGGTAAGTCACTTTTATCTACGCATTTTTATTATAGTCCTTGCCCGCCACCCTCTCGACATATACAGGTCGTGGTGCCTTTCCTTACGCAGTTACACTTTTGTGATTTTGACATGAAATAAACATATTTCCTAACCAGAAATATATTAAAAAGTAAATATGTCATGTTGGTAGAAAATTAAAGGTAAAACTGTCTCTCTGGATAAAAAGATGCTGACTGTAGGTGGACAAGAAACACGCACAGATGACGTATTCATATGATAAATAAAGAGGTTGGAAATGTCACAAAAGTGTAACTGCCTATGGCCCGGGACCCTGTATGTATGACATATTTTAACTATTTTACCTTTAAAATATGTCATACATACAGGGTCTCTACCTATCGCAAGGAATATAGTATATAGTTATATTATAACAAGAACAAATAATTCCGTTGCCTAGGGACGTAAACTCGGTGGGCTAAACTCTACCGCGACCATCTTCAGTTTATTATTTTGTCTACAAGTGTCCATACACTTATTACCTCGAGGGTCGTTTTCAAATCATGACGTATACTATTTTAACAAATGTTTTGAAGTCATCGTCACCCATAAACCCGTAACATTTGTTAAAACAGTATATTAAATGACATGATTTGAAAACGACTCCTGGCACTCCAGGGAAACAGTGTATGGATTAAGCCAAAGGCGAGATCTACAAGTTAAGAGAGTGTGTAAAGAAGATGTCAAACAAGTTGTTCGCTACATGTTTTTACGACTGCAAAGAGAGGTATAGTTCTTGTTTTATAAGTTATAGCAGAGTTAGAAATTTGTCAAAAATTTAAACACTTGTTTGACAAATCTTATTAACAAAACAAAAACCTGAAGAGGGTATCTAACTTGACCTAACAACTTGTTAGGTAGTTTACTAGTACTCTTTACGTACTTTGCTTGTAGATCACTGATGATGGCCGTATGAGCCAGAACTAGTATGATCTGAATAAATTTAGTGGAGGACGACTTAGAATTTTCAATTTTCTTGACTTGAATTTAGAGATATGGATTCCTTCTTCAATATAAATATAAGGAATTAGAGAATAGATTTATTTTGTTCCCTTTAGCGTATAGATCTTGGGATCCTGGGCTGGAGAAGCTAAGCGAATAGTTTTCTGCTAAAATAAAAATTGTGGCAAGAATTCACTAACCAGGAGCTTTATTATTCATCTGATTAGCCTGGCTATTCAGCGATCCTCAGGGCCAAGTTTGGAAGATGTTTTAAAGTAAATTAAAACGCATCCAGTAAATTAAACTAAATTTATAATCTGCCCCCACAAACAAATTACTGACATTAAAAACCTACGCCGTTTTTTTATTTCAGGTTTTTACGTAACTTGTTTATATTCTGGCGGAAAACATAAATGATAAATCGCATTTTAAAGTACTCTTGTCCTAAAATATTTACCATTTAAGCACCCCTACAGGCAACGGTAAATGTTCTATTTCGCATTAACATATTGTTGCACCTTAACGTGCATATCCATTTGGAACAAATACTGTCAAGAGTATTTCTCGCAAATATTTCTTTTGGTGTGTCTAAAAAATTGAGCTGTTCCTTGCCGCCCTTGGGCTATCAAAAATACTTCATAAGAGCCTGTTACGGACCTTCTACGGCACTACGAATTAAAGAGAGAGGAGTATGATGGGCATCTATGATTATATTAGTTTTTAATATATTGATAGAACATCTACAAAGTATATACCAAGTTCGCGTAAAAATAATGGAAATGCTAATTTTTTTAAATAAAAACATGGACACACTAAGGCATAATAAAGTTACACTTGTTTAAGAGTAGCTAATCTAGTAAAGAAAAAAACTAAACCAACCCGACCTGCCCAGCCTCTCGATAGAAAGAAGAGACATCAAGAATGAGACAACCGGTACTCGGGGCCCCTACCTCTGAGCGAGGAACAACTGCATTTGCTCAAATAAGCTGAGATACCAAATAGAAGTGCAGAAAGTGGACTGGGGAAGGGCCTGTTCTCACTTATTTGATGAAACTACAATTCACCCCTTTTACTACTACTATTGTGTCGTAGACAACGCTATCTAACAAAACCAAATTACTTATCCAAAAAGGACCAATTTCAATACTCTGTGGAAAAACATTGGTTTGTTTTTAAGGTAATCAACAAAATTAAATTAAATAATAAAATACCATCCCCCATCTCGAATACCTTGTAAATTTTTCAAGAGAGCGAAAATTAAAACACCAGCTGTATTAAAATTGGTAGATACTTCAAACACAAACAACTCTACTGCCGTGCTATCGCTAGAGATACGATTACGCCACTTCGTGAGCAAAAAGTCGTGCTTATGGGAAACATTTTGGTAGCGTATCTCATTTTTTGGATTTTTGTCACTTACGTCGGTACGTGTCAATATTATTACTCAAAAAACCAAACCAAATTTTTATCATGTCACTGATGGCTCTCGGATACCCCAATTTAATAAAACCGTCCGTATTGTTGCCGACAGGTTTTTCTATCCCGGATCGTGGGATATCGATAGATGGCGTGTGTCGATACTAATAAATAACGAAAAGCTAAATACCGATCCAAAATATCAAGTATTGCAGCCAAAAGTATAGATGCTCCGATATATAATATCGGATCGTCGATGCATATCTACTGAACAGCCACCAACTAAAAAACCATATATGACCCAAGAAAAATGAAAGAAATTTAATTAACACTTCCGGCATACCCACTTAAATAAAAATCGTCTTTTTACAAATTATTTTGGAAAAGATAGTATGCTACTCGTGTTCTATTGACACTATTTTGATGCTGTCAAAAAATTGTCCCGGTGCCGTTTCAATCGAATACGAGGGTGCCGTAGTTCAACATGAGCTAGGATTGCCCATGCCACAAAATGTCCACTGCGCGCAAAACTGGATTTGTTAGTTGTTCAATCAAATACAAAAAATTGCACTAGTTTTGCCTCAAAAAAAAGAAAATTGCACTAGTGACGCATTAGCACTATATTTTTTTTCTCAAAAGAATTTATTATGAATTATTAGTTCGTGCTGTATGCTCTGTTTTGCTATATTTGGTACCATTTTTTAAGTTGTTGTTGTTTTTATTTATTTTCGTTAAGAGTTGAAGAAGAAAATCATGGGGTGAATCAAGGCTATCAAAACGGACGGGCCACGATCCTCCACTTTGTTAACGTCACATCCGAGGCTGATTTTTTTTTTGATGGTCAAGTTACGACACAGCTGATTGTCTTTAAAATATTAAAGTTGGAATGACGGTTGATGAATATTTGATTTTTTTTTAAATAAAGCCGGGTTTAAGATTGTTTTTACTATATTCTTTCAGAACATTTTTTTTAAAATCTAAAGTAATCCTTAATTTTTTAACACCGCTTCATTAGCTCACACAAAAATTAAGTTTAAAACAGAAGCAATCATAGATGACAAAGTCAAATACATGTCAAATAGAACAGTTGGCAAAATAAGGAATGCGAAATCTTAAAGATTTTAACCTTTTAATCATGTTCCTTCCTTACAAAAGTTTGGCGGAATATCGGGATGGTGTCTGAGAATATTTCACTGAAATTTTGCGGAAATCTGTAGTATATATAGTAGTATAGTGCCATTTTGAAAAAACCATAAAAAGACGTCTGACCTCCCATAAGACCCAATGTAAAATTCAGTCCCCGGAGAACAGCTGATTTTTTCAGGGTCGTGGCCTCTATTTTTGTGTTGGCCTTGGGTAAATTTGTACCAGCATAGTTTTCTCAATCTGTGGTATTTGCGCGAAATGTAAGACACATTATTTGTCATGTTATAAGGGAGGCAAACATGCTTCAAGATAACGACATATGTCCACAGAGGGGTTTATGTGCGGCACCCTCAGCAGGAGATTGTCTATAAAACATTATGCTAATAACACTTGAGAAATCATCCGTCGCACGTCGGGCCAAAACAAATTTTCCGTGAAATATTTTGCAACGTTTTTACTGTTTTTAGCAGTTTTTATTGCGAGCAGAACGATATAAAAAAGAAGCTTAACAAAAAGTGGTTGATAACTTAAAAATAGAGATGGTACACTTTGATTCCTAAACAATGTCACAAGCCCCAAGGCGGCTCATTTTAAATTAAACAATTTAAAGGAAATGGTAGGTACTTACTTATACATTGGCGGCGTTTCTAATGTTACGCTTTCCAAGTTTAGCATAGCGCTACTACAATTTGAAGACACACTAACGGTCTCTTGGCACAGCCATTAATTCTGGTAGATACCTAGTAGGCCTGAAAACGGTTTAGTCTACTTAGGACCAGTCTTGCCACCATTTGGATAGATAAATACAATGACAACTTTCATTAAAAAATGACGACTAAAACGGTTGAAAAGGGTACTAAATCGGGAGAAAATAGTATCCTGGTGACGGTGGCCTACCAAAAATAAGGCGCTAACTGTGACGTAGCACGTTGAAAAGGGAACCCCGACACAAAAATATGATTACAAAACGTACCATTACCAACATCCAAGCCCCCTTCTTATTACAGAAAAAATTACCCAATCTGATCGTTTAATTGATTGAACTTACACATTGGTATCCGATTATTTACTATCTCTTTTTAAACGAATGTATTAGTAAGGAAACCGAACCTTAAACACACAGGACATTAATAAGTAAACAGTGATCTACTTGTTTTATTTATTAAACTTACATATTATCATCCAGCTCTTTACTCTATCTTTTTAACTCAATGCATTGATACGGGCGCACACCAATCTAAGACAGTCATGGGCTTATTTTGGAAAGAGGAGTTTTTATAGGATGCCATTTTGATAATCAATGTCAATCGACTTCCTGCCATCAGCGGACAGTGGTCTCGAGGACCAGATTTTTCCACAAAAAGAATCAAGAACAAAAAAACATACTGAAACTTACGAACAACTTTAGGGTTATTCTTTTGAAAACCATACAGAGCCGTTGTTCGTATATTACAGATTTTTTTTTTAAATCTTTTTAGTACTTAATCCCTAAACCCAAAAATTTTATTTTAAATATTTTTGTTAATTATTTTTTATAGTTATCTAGTTACAATAAAGTTTTATTATTTTCTTGTTAACTTAAAAATGGTTAAGACTAAGTATTTGTAAAATATTTTAAGTGTGCAAGTTTTCCTTAGACGTGATATTTACATTTTAATATCAGCAAAATTTTGAAAAAAATCAATATTAAAAAATACAAATAATGTATAGGATATTAAAAAAATAAAAAGTTAAAAACAAAGAAATTATAAAGTCTTTAGTGTGATACGACTGACACGTCATTTTAAACAGAATTATATACTGATTTCATAACTCAAATAAAAAGAGGGTAATTACACACGTGAATTGTTTATGAATCAAAATTGGTAAAAAACTTTTAAGGTAAACGATTTTATTTTGAATCATCAGCAGTACGAAACCTGACTGTTAACAAACTAATAAAAAAACCGAACCATACAAAAACCTTTTGTTATAATAATTTTCCTAGACAAGTTAAAAAAATTGTATTTTTTACCTTCCTAGCCCGCGCAGCAATGGCTAGGGAAGGTATTGTTTTCGACGATTTTTTTTGAGATAACGCCCAAAAAGTGTTATTTCGGTGTATTTTGACCTAGCAATCCTAGTAATGTCGTGGTGATGCCTGTCTGTGTAGGTGTGTGTGTGTGTGTGTGTGTTTATATGTATATGTATTTCTTTTCTGCCCGTAAGACGATAGCTCCTAAACCGCTAAACCGACCGACACTCTAACGAGCTGGTTAGATTTTGGCCAAAATCCATTAATGCTAATGACAGGTTTTTGACAATTAAAAAAAATAAAAAATTCAAACTTTTTACCGGAGCATCGCATCAATATGCGGTTTTCGGAATATAGTAGATTACATTTGGCTCAATAAAACAATACCTTCTCTAGCCATTGCTACGCGGGCTAGGAAGGTAATGATAGCCCCCCTGTAATGTGACAGTTTACATATGACCTGTGACAGATAAAATTTGACAGTTTTAAAATCTCACCATTTTTTTTTAATATTGTCAACAACAAATACTTAACCAGTATAAATATACCACAGAATAGCGCAATATTTGAATGACAGGGTTCATATTAAGCTTCCTAGATCGCTTACTATAATAGCTAGGTAGCTAAAGATTACATCGTTCGAAAGCAGATAACCTGACCTAAGCAATGCGCCTATTTGTTTTTTTCTTGAGTTTTTGCTTTTGGACCGAAGTAGTAATAGTGCTGGGGAGACCATTTTTGGTCTAGCGACTAGGCACACGGCGCGTCCTTGTCGCAAACCTCGATTTGTCCGTACATGCAAGTTTTCTTTCTCTAGGAGGACTTAATTTTGCCTGACACCTCTTTGTGGAGGGCAGGCATCTTTTGGACAGAAAATACCCCTAAACATTCTGTTGTAACGTAATTTAAAAAATAGTTTTCATTCAGTAATTACTGATAGCCATACTGCTACAGCTATGTAGCTAGTTTTAGCAATTTTGCAATCAGAATTTTAATGCATAGATAGAAAAAATATTATTACAAATATTGTCGTTTTTTTTACATTTTTTGGAAAAAAATGGTTTCATAGCTAAAACATCGAATTTTTATATAGTTGTAAATTTTAGCTGGCTTGGACAGGTACCTCCCAAAGCTAGGGTGCTGCATGAAACACCGAAAGAAACGGACTTAAGAGTGCGATGACAAAGTATTTTCAACGTTTTTTGCTAAGATGCATTATTTCGCTAAAAAATCACTTTTTAAAAAATATTTTGAAAAATTTTGAGAACCACCCCTTTTAGGGCAAATTGAGGGTATACCATCCACCAAACTTTAAAACTTTAAAGTACGGAAACTTAGCCTATATCTTTTTTAGAAGGTATGTAACTTCTTTTATAAAAAAAGCATATTTTGACGTTAATGGACATTAAAATATGAAAAAAAAGCCATGTCCTCAGATACATTTTCAGGTCTAATAGCACCTCTGTCTGCGGCCACCATTTGTTTAGGCCACTACTTCGAGATGACCATTATATTTTTTTACGATCCAAATTCTACCGCTAATTTGATTGGCCATGGTGTTTATTGGCGAAATTAACATAAATTGATTTAATATGGTCATTTGGTGTAATGCGCCATATTTTGTCAACGTTTTGAATTGGGTGATAGTAGTTTGTAGTCTGTGTCATCTCTATGATGATACATAAAATAAAATAAAAAGTTGGCACCTAGATCCACTTCTAACCAAAAGTGTACGATAATTTCAATTAATGCCAAATATTTTGTACGACTATTAAAGAACACCGGTGATATTTTATGTTCAAAACTCTGATATATGTAGTTACATAGGATGCACAGGCCTCTCCATGAAATTTAGTCGCCGTCTCTGTAAAAATAACCCTGCTCCGGGTTAGACGTCTTCATGCGTACTCGCACCATATACATAATATTCCAATACTTACGGTAATTACCAATACATGATGCAAACATAGGCCCTCGCGGTCCTCAAGAAAAAATGTCCTGATTGGTGGCTTTCAAAAACATATGCATATTATTCCATATATTACGGAAGGGCGAGAAAATATCGAAACACAAAATATCGAAAACACAAAATATCGAAAATACAAAATATCGAAAACATACAGAATATCGAAACTACAAAATATCGAAACCACAAAATATCGAAACTACATTTTATCGAATTACAATATATCGAAACTACAAAATATCGAAAACACAAAATATTGAAACTACAAAATATCGAAACTACAAAATATCGAAACACAAAATATCGAAAATACAAAATATCGAAAATATAAAATATCGAAAATACAAAATATCGTAAATACAAAATATCGAAATTAACAAATATCGAAAATCAAAAATAGAAAATTTCGAAAACTTAACCTAACCCGACCCTAACGAAACCTAATCTGACCTATAATAATAATAATAGTTTATTAATGTACGAAAGGTATACAATAGATAAACCTAATAAATAAATAAATCATACTAAAAACACAAACTCAAGACCTCCACACAGAAACAAACAAAAACCCCACAAAAGTTTCCTTGCTCGTGGGTCTATCCGCTCCTACACAAACATCTCAAATTCATGCGTTCAACCGTTAAAAACAATTTAATACAATAATTTGAATAAAATTTTTAAACAAGCAATACTTAAAACTAAATTGCGTTTTTACTTTTTATTTTTCAATAAGAATTTTAATTTTTTTTTCTCAGGTCAATCACTGAATGAATTTCGATTCTTGAAGTGTTTTGCAGCCACTCGATGAGTAAACGTTTAAACTGTTTTAAAGTTGGTTGATTCTTTATGTTTTCAGGAAGATGATTATAAACTTTTGGTCCTATAAATGTGTGACAGCGCTGCCCAATCACCTTATGTTTTCTAGGCACGGCGAGCTGATTCCTAGAGCGAGTGTTATGTTCATGTCTGTCAGTATGAATTTCATTTTTTTGTTTTTTTGTACCAGGATATTGAAAGCTGTTTATAAAATAGTTGCCTATTTTTTATTTAGTCGATTTAGAACGTTTTTCTACGTTGTCCGACGCCTACTCTCCACCTCCCTCGATCCTGACAATCATCTTCTGTCAGATTTTTTTGACTCATTGATCTTTGGATTGACTGTTGCCATTCTAGTTTAGGACGCCCTCTTTTTCTGCGCCCTATTGGTTGCCATTCTGGGACCTGCTTTGGTAATCTTTCGTCGTTCATCCGTTGTACATGGCCGTACCATATCAGTTGTCTTTTAGTGATGTCATCCGTTATGCTCCCTTCGATTCCCATTCTTTCTTTTATGATCTCATTTCTTATGTGATCTGTTCAAATATTCTCATTGATCTTCTTATTGCATCCATTTCGACACTTTCCATTTTTGTTTTGTATTTTTCTGTTACGCGACAAGTCTCTATTCCATACAACAGCGTGCTTTTCACCATTGTTTCATATATGTTAAATTTTACATTCTTTTTTATCTCTCTGCTCCATAAAATACTGTTAAGATATCCAATAACCTTTTTTGCTTTAACTATTCTTCTTTCCAGTTCTTTACAGTCTGTTCCTGTCTTATCAAATGTGACACCCAAGTATACATACTCATTGCATGGAGATATTACTTGTCCATTGTCTAGTTCTAACTCACTGGATTCGTTTCCAATACAAAAGTACTGTGTCTTGTCCACGTTCACTGTTAATCCCCACGTTTGGTATTCTTCCATTAACTTTCTCATCATATACTCCATGTCCTCTTTATCATTAGCTACAATTACTTGGTCGTCAGCAAACTGTAGTGTGTATATGGTAAATCGGTCGTTAAGTTGTATTCCCATGCCGTGCACTTTCCGTTTCCAGTTTTTTAGAGCTACTGCGATATATATTTTAAAAAGAGTTGGAGAAATACAACATCCCTGTCTTAAGCCTTTTGTTACCAGGAATTCTTTTGAAAGTCGATTTCCAATTTTAATTTTAGATTTTGACCCTTTGTATAGTTCTTTTATCGCTTTTATGTATGTATGATTGATATTAGTCTGCTCTAGCACTGTCCATAGTTTTTCTACTGGAACGGTATCATATGCTTCTTGTAGGTCCACAAAGGTAACATGAGTCTTTATATTTCTGGTCCTTTTCTCAATTACTTGTTTAAGACAAAAAACATTATCACTACAAGATCTGTCTGCACGAAACCCACTTTGCTCTTCTTCTTCTTGTTCATGAAAATCCTTCTCTATTAGATCTCTAAGAATCCTACCGTACAATCTACTGAGAGTACTAGTTACTGAAATTCCTCTGTAATTGTTGCAATCCAGCTTGTTTCCTTTTTTATGTATTGAGGATATGAATGCAATTTTCCAATCATCAGGTACTGGATGTCCGTTTATGCATTGATTGATAATATATGTAAGATTTTCGATTAGTTTCTCTGATCCATATTTGAGCATTTCAGCATATATTCCTCCAGTTCCGCTAGCTTTTCCGGATTTAAGCTTTTTAATACTATTTTTTATCATTTCTTTTTCGATGATTACTTCCTCTCTGTGTACTTCTATGTCTCTCATCGGAGAGGCTGTCAGATATTCGGGTCTCGTTTCCTGCAGCAGTCCCTTGTAGTGTTCTGTCCATTGTTCTGGTTTGATGATCTGGATGTTTATTAATTCTTTTGGTGGGTTTTTTACTGTAGAAATGAGTTTCCATACTTCAGAACTCTGCCTACCTCCTACGTGTGTATTGATATCGTGGTATTTGGCCTAACCTTCTAAAAATGGAAAGTTTAAAAAATCTAACCTGACAAAACCTAATCAAATCTAGCCGAAACGGACCGAACCGAACTGAACCGGACCAAAACAAACTGAATCAACAATTAAAAAAAAAAAACTTTCCTGACTTCTTTCCCGGGATCCTAGAGTGTGTGAATCCGAACCGAACCGAACCGAACCGAACCGAACCGAACCGAACCGAACCGAACCGAACCGAACCGAACCGAACCGAACCGAACCGAACCGAACCGAACCGAACCGAACCGAACCGAACCGAACCGAACCGAACCGAACCGAACCGAACCGAACCGAACCGAACCGAACCGAACCGAACCGAACCGAACCGAACCGAACCGAACCGAACCGAACCGAACCGAACCGAACCGAACCGAACCGAACCGAACCGAACCGAACCGAACCGAACCGAACCGAACCGAACCGAACCGAACCGAACCGAACCGAACCGAACCGAACCGAACCGAACCGAACCGAACCGAACCGAACCGAACCGAACCGAACCGAACCGAACCGAACCGAACCGAACCGAACCGAACCGAACCGAACCGAACCGAACCGAACCGAACCGAACCGAACCGAACCGAACCGAACCGAACCGAACCGAACCGAACCGAACCGAACCGAACCGAACCGAACCGAACCGAACCGAACCGAACCGAACCGAACCGAACCGAACCGAACCGAACCGAACCGAACCGAACCGAACCGAACCGAACCGAACCGAACCGAACCGAACCGAACCGAACCGAACCGAACCGAACCGAACCGAACCGAACCGAACCGAACCGAACCGAACCGAACCGAACCGAACCGAACCGAACCGAACCGAACCGAACCGAACCGAACCGAACCGAACCGAACCGAACCGAACCGAACCGAACCGAACCGAACCGAACCGAACCGAACCGAACCGAACCGAACCGAACCGAACCGAACCGAACCGAACCGAACCGAACCGAACCGAACCGAACCGAACCGAACCGAACCGAACCGAACCGAACCGAACCGAACCGAACCGAACCGAACCGAACCGAACCGAACCGAACCGAACCGAACCGAACCGAACCGAACCGAACCGAACCGAACCGAACCGAACCGAACCGAACCGAACCGAACCGAACCGAACCGAACCGAACCGAACCGAACCGAACCGAACTGAACCGAACCGAACCGAACCGAACCGAACCGAACCGAACCGAACCAAACCGAACCGAACCGAAACGAACCGAACGGAACCGAACGGAACCGAACGGAACCGAACGGAACCGAACGGAACCGAACGGAACCGAACCGAACCGAACCGAACCGAACCGAACCGAACCGAACCGAACCGAACCGAACCGAACCGAACCGAACCGAACCGAACCGTACCGTACAGTACCGAACCGAACCTAACTGAACCAAACCAAACCTAATCTAACCAAACTAAACTAAAACACACGGTTTGGTCGGTTCGGTTCAGTTCGGTTTTTTTTTTTTTAATTGTTGGTTCAATTTGCTTTGGTTCGGTTCGGTTTGATTCGGTTTGGTTAGACTTGATTAGGTTTCGTAAGGTTAGGTTTTTGAAACTATCTATATTCGTGTGGTTATAACAGATTAGGTTAAGTTAGATTAGGTCAGGGTCAGGTTAGGTGAAGGTTCCAAAATTTTCTGTTTTTGATTTTCGATATTTTGTTGTTTCGATATATTGTATTTTCTATATTTTGTAATTCGATATTTTGTGTTTTCGATATTTGGTATTTTCAATATTTTGTTGTTTCGATATTTTGTTGTTTCGATATTTTAAATTTTCGATATTTTTTTATTCGAAATTTTGTTGTTTCGATAATTTGTATTTTCGATATTTTGTTATTTGATATTTTGTTATTCGATATTTTGTATTTTCGATATTTTGTTGTTTCGATATTTTGTTTTTACGATATTTTATATTTTCGATATTTTGTAGTTTCGATATTTTGTTATTCGATATTTTGTTATTCGATATTTTGTATTTTCGATATTTTGTTGTTTCGATATATTGTATTTTCTATATTTTGTTATTCGATATTTTGTTTTTCGATATTTTGCGTTTCGATATTTTTTCGCCCTTCCTATTTTATTCGTTTCTTTGTTATGTCAAATTATCAGCGCACAGTTAAGAAAAACTCTTTCTATGTAAATTTGGTGCATTTTTCGTATTTTTATTTCTGAATGTTTGCATCAAACGCCAGTGTAAATGGGTGAAAATGGGTAACAGGGATTATTGGAATATTACGTATATGACCAGCCCCCTCAAACAAAGTATACCACATTAATAAAAGGTATACCACATTAATAATAGTGATTTGACTAAACATGACTATATCCCAAATAGTAGAGTAAATTTGTAAAATAAAGCTGCAAAAAGGGTATATTTTTTTATATTTGGCATAGTAGTACCTAACACCAAAAGCTAAGTTTTCATTCGAGGATCCCCGATTTTCCGGCCTCAGAATCCAATATGGCGGCTGCCAAAGTTAAGAAAAAAAAATGATTTCCTTGTATTAAGAGAAATTAAATTAATTTTGATAAATTTTCTTTAAGTGGGATATACTCAACTTAAAAATGTAAAAAAAATTTACACCTGTCACTGCAAAACGAAATGGCGGCTATATTTTAAAAAAATCGTTTTTCTTCGATATTTTCTTTATTTTTTGTGAGATATTTATTTTTAATACCTCATATTAAAGCTACTAACCAGTTCTTTAAACCTGCTTAAA